>PVJO010004678.1:0-81148 GCA_004026905.1 Hystrix cristata
AAGAACTCTATACTGGAACCAGGATATGATGCTTGCAGCAGAGATGAAAACCAGAGCTCCCCTGAAGCAAACAGCAGCCATCCCTGAGGACAACAAGACCCCGAGCTCCTTCTGCAAAGAGAACAGCCAAGTTCCCTTCGCCTTCTGCAAAGAGAACAGCCGAGTTCCCTTCAGGAGAACCAGCTGCAACAGAGCTTCTCCTAGGAAAGAGCTCCTATCTTCTGCTCTCGTTTCCCTTTATGTTGTGTCAGCAACACAAGTGGATCTTCTATACCCAGAACCACACAAACTCAGTTCAGCTGGGTGTTCCTGCTCATGTTGACCACAATAAGTCCACCACAGCCCAGTTATCAAATGTATTTTTTTATATTACGCAACCTTTCCTCTTATACATGCTATACAGTTCTAAACTATTTGCTATTGAACAAAGGACCCTTCTGTATCTGTAATCTTCTTACAATAAATGCCTAGAATTAGATAGAAACATGTTTCCGTATATGATCACACTGCTTTCCAAAAATCATTGTACCAATTCATAATTCCATCAGAAATAGAGAGTTTACGTCACAAAACTGGGAGGTTTTTTTAAACTGTAGATATTTCCCTTAGCATGCACAAGGCACTGGGTTCCATCCCCAAGCACTGCAAAAACTAAATAAAATATAAGGCACAGTGCTACAGAGAACTGTAAGAACAGAAAGCTAAGAGGTAGGGATGTACCACGTTAGTGGTAAAGCACTTGCCCTCAATTAACCCCCAGTACCACAAAGCGAGGAATTATACTGTATTCCAAATTTACTTTGCTTTAACTAGGTTTCCCCACTAGCAGTATTACAAGAGAATTAAACCAGACATCGGAAGGAATGAGATGTTAACAAAATGAATTTAAGTGCCTGACATTTCTAACATAATCAGTAGTACAGAAGTAATACTCAGGCTGGGGATTTAGCTCAGTGGTTAGAGTGCTCGCCTAGCAAGCACAAGGCCCTGAGTTTAATCCCCAGCACCAAAAAAAAAAAAAAAAAAAAGAAGTAATACTCAATTATTTATGGACTAGTGAATAGCTACAGAGTATACAGAGTACAGTGGTACCTTGGTTCACGAAATTAATTCATTCCACAATTGTGGAAAAGATGGCCATGTTCATGTTTGTGTGGGAAAGATGGCTGGCCCCTACATTGGGGTGACAAACACTTCTGCCATACACTTCTGTCTGCAAACCAAATTGTTTGCAAACAAAAGGAATCGTGAACCCAACTGCCACTATATTCTGATTTTTACTTCTATTTTTTTTTATAGAACGATGCTCTTGGGTTAAGGATTTAGCTCAGTGGTAGAGCACTTGTATAGCAAGTGCAAGGCCCTGAGTCCGATCCCCAGCATGAAAAAAATGACAATGCCCTTGACACTCCAGCAGAAAGTAAATCACAAAAATGGAATCCACATGAATCAATTCTGCTAATAATAGAGGTTTTAGCCAGAAGTTAGTCTGAGAAAATGCCCCACTGGCAGGACTGGTACCCTGACCAGCATGCTCCCTTTCTCCATTACCACGCTTTTCTCCCGGGCCCTCCTTTTTTCTTTTTTTGGTGCCAGGGATCGAACTCAGGGCCTTGCACTTGCTAGGCAAGCACTCTAACTACTGAGCTATATTCCCAGCCCAGTCCCAGGCCCTCTTAATTCTGCCTGTGCTGCCATATGCTAAGGATCTCCAGGCCTCCAAACCCTCTTCTGATTCAGTCCACTCTTAATCCTACTGCCAGAATGTCATTCCTACAAAGGATTCTCATCCCATCATCACCCAACTGAGAAGCCTTCCAATTCTCTGAGTACAGTATTCAAAACAGCCTTCCACAATCTGGCTCCAATTTATCTTTTCAACTTTACCTCCTTCTGTCTACCTCCATGGTCCCTAAGGGTACATGGCTAGAAAAACTTTTTACTGTCCTCAGGGGGGAGGAGGAACATAGAGGAGGGCTACTAGAATTTAGTGGACAGAGAGAGGCCAGGGGTGCTGCTGAACATCCTACAGTGCATAAGATATCCCACAGCAAAAAGAATTATCTCACCCAAAATGTCAGCACTGCCAAGGCTGAAGAACTCTGATCCTGTATCACAGTGTTGCCAAAGTGTGGGAAGCAGATTATTTTAAGTAGTGGCAGGATGCTCAGCCCACTAACAGAGCCCACTCTAGTGGAAATGTAAAATGGTGCGACCACCATGGGAAATAGCTTGGCAGTTTTGCGGGGGGGGGCAGTTTCTTATAAAACTAAATATGCAACCATCAAGCAACTACACCCCCATGCATTTATCTCAAAAGAATGAAAACTTATGTTCATACAAAAAACCAGAACTGAATGTTTACAGCTGCTTTATTCACCATCCCCAAAACGGAAATAACCCAGGTGTCCTTCAATAAGTAAACTGCTGGTTGGGGATTTAGCTCAAGTGGTAGAGCACTTGCCTGGCAAGGCCCTGAGTTCGATCCTCAGCACCAAAAATATAAAAGAATAAAAAAATAAGTAAACTGATAAACTGTGGAATACTGCTGAGCAAAACAAGGAATGAACTACTGATACATACAACAACCTAGATGACTCTCCAGAGAATTATGCTGAGTGAAAAAAAGCAAAACCCAAAAGGTTACATAATACATGATTCTGTTTATACATTCCTAAAAGGACAAAATTATAGAAAGAGAATAGTGGTTTCCAGGGGCTAAGTAGGATGTGAGAGTGGAAAAGAAGCGGGCATGACTACTGAAGAGCAAAAAGGTGGAGCATTGTGGTGGTGGGATGTGCTGTATTGTGACTATTATTGTCCATATCCTGGCTATGATAGTGCGCTACAGTTTTCTAGTATATTGAGGCGAATGGCTATGATAGTGTGCTACAGTTTTCTAGTATATTGAGGCGAATGAAGTAAAGACTACAACAGAGAATTTCTATTAATTCTTACAACTAAATGTGCAACTTACAATTACCCCAAAAACAAAGTTTTAAAAAACTGGATCACATGGCAAGAGAATTATTCTTTTTTGCAAATCTTCTGCTATTCTTGTGATTATTTCAAGACAAGCTTGGTCTTTAGCACTGCTGGAAGAGGCAAAATGTGAAGAGCTCTGAACATTCTGGTTGGGTACACCAAGAATGCAAAGTTCTGACCAAGTTACCCAGGCCACTCCTTAGCTCTGTGTTTGAAATGAGGAACCTTGAAGAAAGACAGAATGTCTCCTTCCAGGCCAGAGTAGGCTTATTCACTGCCTGCTATTAAGATGGACTTTTTTTATTTTTAGTTGGATTTTTCTAAGTGCAAGTGTTCTTTAGCTACATGCCAACTCACTACTGAATGTGCAGCATTCACCCTTGTAACCCCTGTAAGGTCTAGAAATAGGAGCAACCACCTCAGCACAGTGCTTGCTGTGCCCCAGAAGCCTTGTTGCTTCTGCCAGCCTCCAACGCACAGTAACAGGATCTAATGTCACTTCTCAAACGCCATTTTTTTTTTTTTTTTTGGTCTCACCATGTTGCCCAAATTGACTTTGAACTTGCAATTCTGCATTCTCAGCCTCCTGAGTGGCTGGGATTATAGATCAATTTCTCTTTTCACAATAACAACTATCGAGGTTAGAACCTTCAATGGTCACACTAACATCATTTTATTTTCAAAATCAGCAGGTGTAGTGTTTAATATCATCATTCGGAGGCTGGGAAGTTAGCTCAAGTGGTAGAGTGCTTGCCTAGCAAGTGCAAGGTCCCAAGTTCGATCCCCAGGACCCCCCCCAAAAAAAAACATCATTTTAAAGCTTCCTAAAAGAAATGTAATTACAAAAATGTAAGGCCAACTAAGAAAAATATTAAATTAATATCAAAGTGTATATGTAGATGATAATAATACAATAACTCAAATCTAGGAAACTCTGCTATATTCCAATCAAACTGAATTACTAAGGCCTGCATGTACCTTCTTACCTTCTTTCACCGAATAGGTCATTAACTGCAAATTTTTTTCACAGGTAATTCTTTTTTTTTTTTTTTTGGTGCTGGGCATCCAACTCAGGCCCTTCACAGGAAATTCTAATATCCATCCTCACTCCCTACAACAGAAATCTTCATAGCAGTGTGATCTTCCATGCCTACAACCTTTCCCCAGAATAATTAGGAAACACTACGATTGAATAAAGTACAGCTTCACAGAAGGCTTCATCAGACAGAATTAATGTTTTAAAGTTTATGGATGGGACCTACAAGCTGCTAAAGAAGTAGCTAAATGTGCCTAGAAATCTCCTGGCAATAGAACTGCCAAGTTTCCTTCAGTAAGGCTAAATCTTCCCTACTGGAAATCTCCGTGGAACTTCACCTGTGCCTATGTCAGGTCATCATTTTCTACAATGCTCTTGCTAGACACATCCTTTACCCTATTTTCCCCTATTCTAATATAAGCCTGTGAAAGCCAAGAATCTTACGATTTACTTCTGCAGCCCAGAGCAAACATAGTCAAGAACGCCCGTTCAATACCCGCTCAGGTCTGTCTGACAGTGTAACCCTCAGGATGGGCACCAGGTGTAACTCAGTGGTAGAGAGCTTGTGTGAGGCCCTGGGGCCGATGTCTAGCACCGCCAAAACAAAACAAAACAAAAACAACGTCACGTTAAAGTCTGCAGCCATCACAGTAGAGTTGTGGTATATTCCCATACTTGTATTTCCACTTTACAGATGAGAAATCGGGGAGATGTGATTTGCCTTCGGTCACACTGCTAGGAAGCCGCAGAGGCAGAATTCGATCTCCAGGCCTTCGGAGATTCACGCATGGCCCCCTGAGATTCCGGTATAGCCCTCTTTACCGAGCTGGCGTCAGACCCCCCCCCTCCGGAGGGGCTGCGCGACCCCACCAGGACCCCCCCTTGGCCTCCCACAGGCGACAGTGTCGCGTGACAGACGCCCGAACCGCCGGCAGACGCAGCGAGGCGAAGGGGCCGAAGGCCAGGCCTCAGCACCGAAGCCTTGGGGAGCCAGGGCGGAGACGGGCACACCTGCTCAAAGCTGGCTCCTCGTCGCTAGGCTCTTCCACCGCATAGGGGTCGTAGTCATCCAGGAGCCGGCTCATGGCGTCCCAGAGGTGCTCCACAGCTCACACACCGCAAATCTCTGTTTACTCTGTAGTTACCGCCCCTAACACTACTCCGCGCCACTTCCGCCCGCACTTCCGGGTCCTCCCTGCGCGCCTGCGCAGACGTCCCCGCGCGGGGAGGGCGTGGAGAGACCTGGAGAGGCGGTGTAGGGGCGTGGCCGGAGGAGGCGTGGCTGGAGGGCGTGGCGGGGGCGAGTAGAAAGGAGAAGGTAGCAGGGCGCTTTCTAGGCCTACCAGTGCCCTTCGCGGCTTCGCTTCCGCGAAAACAGCTACCTTATTAAACGGAAAGAATGTTACCTTCGTAAGTGGTCTCTGAGATGAACACTAACGTTCAGTGTCTCCGATGCCCTACGAAGCAGAACTCTGGACGCTGAGAAGCTCATAGTTTGAAATCCGTTCGACCCCCAAACCCCAGCACCCGGTGCCCCTGCTCAGACCGTCTGCCTTGCCTCACACCGCTCTTGCTGTTCGCTTTCCTCTCCCTGTCGCGCCTGCGTTACTGGGGTTGAAGCCAGGGAGCGCTGAGCGTCCCCAGCCTTTTTTGTTCAATTTGAGACAGTCTCCCCAGATTACCCAGGTTGTGCTCGAATTTGTGGCCCTCCTGCCTCCGCCTCCTGAGTAGCAAGGATTTCGGGATTACATACACCTGGCTACTCAGTTCTCTTTCTGACTTTTGTCCTGTCTGCCCGAAGTTTCCTTTTCTTGGCCTCAGTCACAACTCTTGCTCAGCCCTCACTTAATTCTACTCCAATGTCGTGTAAAACTATGATCAAATCAATCTGGCACGCTTAACTCTCGCTAATCTGTCATTTGGCATAGTGGTGCCAGCCGTGAGCTTTTACGGTGGACAGGTGAAGTCCCCCTCCCCCCTCCTTCCGGGCTCTCCTGCGAGTCACAGTGAGAGAGGCCTACTGAGGAACGTTTTTCCTTTTCTGGGAATTATGGCGCTCCTCAAGGACAGGCCCTTATATCCAGGTTCACGATGCTCCACAAACTTCTGGCCGATTACTTTCTTCTTCCCACGTTTGTAAAACCGAGAAATTCTAAGGAGCTGGCAGTGGCCTAGGCCCTGTACCAGCCAAGTGCATTGTGAGGCTGAGACTGCCTTTCTGTTTGGGGTTCTCTGTGCTGGTAGTCATTGGGCGGGGAGAAACAGAGGACACAGCACAGAGGAAAGGAGATCTCCCCTGGTCCCTCTCTCCAAGGTGTTAGGCCTTCGACCCCAAGTTCTTCTAACTCATCTCTACTCTTAGTTCATTCTTCCATATTTTGCTTGTTTGCTTATTCTTTTTTCCCTGTTCCATTTCGTCACTGAGCCAAAAAAACCCCCAAAATCTCCAAAGTGTAAGGGCTCTGAAATCATTTGTTATGATCATAAATCTGCAATTTGGGCGGAAACTGCTCTGCTTCCTGGTATGTGGAGTCTAAACTGGGGACTGAGACTCCTTTCAGGCATTTTTCATCGCAAAGCCTTGGGCTTCCTCCTAGCACTCTATGCAGAGGAACCAGCCTTCCACACGCTCCCTACAAACGTCCACTGCGCCCCCTACAAATGTCCACTGCGCTTCCCAGAACCCAGATGCAGGGCACAAGGCTCGCTCTACCTAGCCACACAGGGGCCTGAACATGGCTTCTATCACATTCTACTGGTCAAGGTAATCACTAGGCCAACCCAGATTCAAGGGCAAGGGAATCTGACTCTATCTCTCAACCGGAGGAGTGGAGGTCTCCAAGTTCTCAGTTCACTGTCTAAAAATATTGTGGCTGAGTGTAGTGGCGCATACCTATACCTATAATCGGTGCATGCAGGAGGCGGAGGCAGTCAGATCCTGAGTTCGAGGTGAAACTGGGCTTCATAGCAGGTCTAAACCCAAAGTGAAGGTTAGTCAGGGATTGTGGGTTGACTATAAAACACAACAGTATATTTACAAAATTTTCAAGTGTTTTAAACACCATTTTCTAGTGCTGTGCATAGTAGGTGAAGTTCATACTTATTCTGATCTAATTTCTTCAAATTAAATTCTTCAATTTTTTTTTAAATATTTATGAGGTGGCTGGGGATATTGCTCAGTGGTTAGAGTGCTTGCCTAGCAAGCCCAAGTCCCTGAGTTCGAAAAACTCAGCGCCAAAAAAAAAAAAATTACGAGGTGTAAATGCTACATATGTTAAAGCATCTTTTTGTTTTGCTTTGTTTTGTTTCGTTGAGATAGAGTCTCACTATGTAGTTCAGGCTGGCCTCAAACTCGCAGCAGTCCTCCTGCTTCAGCCTCCCCAGTGCTCACACCCAGCTGTGAGAGCAATTTATGACAGGCCGGCTGAGAAAGACCCCGGGAAAAACGATAATCTGTTAAGGTGGTTGGGGAAATAAACCTTAGTATTTAATGTTTACGGAGGGGAAAAGGAATTCTCTGAACAAGTGTGCCCGAGGAGAAAGAGTTCTGTCGTGGTGGCAGACAGAATTGGCTGAAACTTCCTTGTCGCTGAAGAGAAGGTGAGGCAAACCAGACCCGGTACCCCGCCCTGGCCGGGGGACCGTCGAGGTGGGGACGCCGGGGCGCGAGGTTGTCTTCTTGCCGCCCCGCTTCACCCCAGAGCCCACGCCGCGCGTCACCCGCGCCCGCCACGCCCCGGAGACACGGCCTCGCGGACCCAGCGCCTTAGCAGGGGACGCCGGAAAGAGGGACCCGCGGGAGCTCGGTGACGTCACTGCAAGAGTGTGCAGTATGGAGATTAGCAGGCGCGCAGAGGCTGTTGGTTCCTCTCAATGGGCGCGGCCACGTCCTGCGTGGGTAATAGCGAAATGGTATCGGGGTGGTTTTCTGAGAAGTGAGTATATAACAGGGGGTCTGAGGGAGAGTGTGCGGACACCACCCCAGCCCGAGAAATGTAACCATGATTTCAGAGTGTGTCAGGCGCCAGGGTGTGGGCCGAGCCGACCTAACCAACTCATACTTACCTGGCAGGGGAGATACCATGATCACGAAGGTGGTTTTCCCAGGGCGAGGCTTATCCATTGCACTCCGGATGTGCTGACCCCTGCGATTTCCCCAAATGCGGGAAACTCGACTGCATAATTTGTGGTAGTGGGGGACTGCGTTCGCGCTTTCCCCTGATATTTTGGTATATAAGAGCAGACTTTTTATTGCCTATAAAGGGATGTGCTTCATAAACATGTGGTAAATTCTGAGCCTGTGTTCTAACTTTCTTTTTTGCTCAAAGTCATAATCACAGAAGTAACACTGATTTCTTGGTATTTAAATGTCTGACTAAAAGATAAGTAGTTGAATAGTTTCAATCTGGTTGGCTAACAGCTGGCCTGTTTCAATCAACGATTATTATTACAGAGGTTCTATACCACAATATTACATGAAAAAGTACTATGAAAAAAGCCCACCACGGCAGGCATGATCATGCATACCTGTAAGCACAGCGATCTTTGGAGATTGTAGGAAGAAGATTAAAAATTAAAGATCAACCTTGACCAGTTCATGAAGGGCCTCTTATCTGAAATAGACTGGGGACATATAACAGATCAAATTGATGAATGCAAAGACTGTAGGTTCAGAAAGTGATGGCCAACACCGGCAAGTGTGGGCCCACAGGCTCAAAACTGTTTTCTTAGAGTTTCGGAAACGGCAAGGTCAAGGTGTCAGCGTATCTGCTTTCTTCGCCTGTGTACAGCCTTCCTCCTGTGTCCTCAAAAGTTCTCTGTTCCATGGGTCGCATCCTGGGGGCCGACAAAAAGGGTATCTATTTTCCATGCAGCCCAATCTGGCTTCAAACTCATGATTCTCTTGTTTCAGCCTCACAGCTTGCCTAGCAAGTACAAGGGCCTGAGTTCTATCCCAGACACCCCCCCCAAAATAAAAAACACAGCAGTCATTGGATTGTGACCTTTTGACTTCTTTCAACCCTATTTACCACCTAAAAGGCCCTATTTCTTACCTATAGATATACTGTCTTTAGGCACTCAGTATCATGTCTGTGGGGACACCGATCTATACTCGAAGGACTCTTGGGCTTTCATATATAAAGGCAGATCCAATTCATGACACACACGTTCTCAAGAATTTGTCCTCAAGAAACAGGATTTTGCTGGGCGTGGTGTCTCACACCCATAATCCCAGCACTCTAGGAGGCAGAGTGGGTCACAACTTCAAATTTAGACTAGGTAATCTAGCAAGACCCTCTCAAAAAATAAAGGGTAGGCGTGTAGCTCAGTGTGAAAGCCCAGAGTTCCATCCCTAGTACTGCACTAAATATTTGTAAAAACAGCACCATTCAGGCGTAAATTGCCTAAATTGAAGTGGTGTAACAGAAGACCACATTTTATTATTGCCTGTACCCAAGAGCAAACTACCTCTGCAACAAGTCCCAGTTTGGAGCCACCATAGCTAGCTCCCAGGCGACAGGCCAACACTGCCTTGCTTCATGTTTTTTGTTTTTTGGGGTTTTTTTTGTACACCTCAAAAGGAACTATGAAGCTCTCAGGAAGTTTCAAGACTACAAAACGGGTTAAAAGGCAGAACGCGGCGCTGGACGGAAAACCAGGGCGTCAATGCCAGGCAAGCACTCTTCAGGGAGCTGCAGCCTCCGCGCTCATTCCACTGTTAAATGGCGCAACTTCACAGTCCTGAGACCGCAGGTGTCAAGGCTATAGCTGGTGCTTAACATGTGCAGACAGGTGGGCTCAAATCTCCAGTACCAAGACACCAAAAACAATTATTTAGGCACACATGTCCCTGTGTGGTCACACGCCATGAAGGTTGGACGTAAGGACACAGAATGTCACCGCCACAGAAAAGTTCCTGTCAGAGTGGTGGCCCCCAACACGAGTCTCCGGTTTCTATGTGCGAGCAGAATGACTCCACGTGTCACGACGGTTCAACAGTGTGCAGTAGGGATTACCACAAAAAAGGCATGATAGCAATGGTCCTTGCCAGCCAGCCTTAGCACACACCACTAACCCCTGCACTCCAGAAGTTGAGGCAGGAGGATCTCCACTCGTTGGAGGCCAGTGTGACTGTACAGGAGAGGGACGATGCATCTGCATATACCACACCCCCAGCGACGAACCCCCTGCACCACGCCCGGCCCTCTTGTGTGGTTTTTTGTTTTGGTGCCTGGGATCAAACTCTGGGCCATGTGATTGCAAGAGAAGCCCTCTAACTGAGGTAGGAATAGGGCATGGCTAAGGCTAGCTGGCAAGGGAATGTGGCTGGAGGAGTGGCTTGAACCTGATGTCAGCCCCAAAACTGTATCAAGAAGAGATAAAAATACTAAATAACCCACTATCAGCCATTGAAATTGAAGAGGTAATTAAAAACCTACCAACGAAGAAAAGCCTAGGTCCTGACAGTTTCACGGTTGAATTCTATAAGAAATTCGGAGATAATCTAACACCACTACTTCTCAAACTCTTTAAAGAAATTGAAAAGGAAGCAGTACTTCCAAAATCATTCCTGGAAGCAAGCATTACCCTGATACCAAAAACAGAAAAGGATCCAACCGAAAAAGAGAACTACAGGCCAATTTCTCTTATGAACATAGATGCAAAAATTCTCCACAAGATACTGGCAAACAGAATGCAACGAATTATCAAGAAGATTATACACTATAACCAAGCAGGATTCATCCCAGGGATGCAGGGATGGTTCAACATACGCAAATCAATATATGTAACACACCACATCAACAGTCAAAGACAAAAATCACATGATCATCTCAATAGATGCAGAAAAAGCATTTGACAAAATCCAACACCCATTCAAGATAAAAACTCTACAGAAATTAGGAATAGATGGTCTGTATCTCAATCGGACAAAAGCCATCTGAGCTGGGGATTTAGCTCAGCGGTTAGAATGTTTGCCTTGCAAGCACAAGGCCCTGAGTTCGATCCCCAGCACCAAAAAAAAAGGGGGGGGGATAAAAGCCATCTATGACAAACCAACAGCCACCATCACACTAAATGGTCAGAAACTGGAAGCTTTCACACTAAAATCTGGAACAAGACAAGGATGTCCCCTATCACCACTACTATTCAATATAGTTCTAGAAACATTAGGCAAGAAAAAGAAATAAAAGGAATAAAGATAGGAAAGGAAGAACTTAAACTATCATTATTTGCAGATGACATGATACTCTACATAGAACACCCCAAAAATTCCACCAAAAAAGTCTAGATTTAATAACTAAATTCAGTTGTGTAGCTGGATACAAAGTCAACACCCAAAAGTCAATAGCATTCCTATATACCAATAACAAACTCACTGAGACAGAAATAAGAGAAGATATACCTTTCATAATCACATCCAAAAAAATGAAATACTTAGGAATTTATCTAACAAAGGAAGTAAAAGATCTTTACATCAAAAACTACAGTACTCTAAAAAAGGAAATTGAAAGGGATATCAGAAAATGGAAAAATATACCATGTTCTTGGGTAGGAAGAACCAACATAGTGAAAATGGCCATACTTCCTAAATTACTATACAGAGTCAATGCAATTCCAATCAAAATACCAATAGCATACTTCACAGAACTAGAGAAAGCAATCGTGAAATTCATCTGGAACCAGAAGAGAATAAGAATAGCAAAAACAATCCTGGGCAACAGGGGCAAGGCAGGGGGCATCTCAATCCCTGACCTGAAAGTATACTATAAAGCTACTGTGATAAAAACAGCATGGTAATGGCAAAAAGACAGACCCAAGGATCAGTGAACAGATTAGAAGATGCAGAAACAACTCCAAACACACACAAATACCTCATCTTCAACAAAGGAGCCCAACACCCTTACTGGAGCCTCTTTAACAAATGGTGTTGGAAATCTTAGCTTGCCACATGGCAAAAACTAAAACTAGATACATGTCTCTCGCTATGTACTGAGCTAAAACCGAAGTGGGTCAAAGATCTAAACATTAAAACAGAAACACTAAATCTACTGTGAAGAATAGAATAGGAAGGACTCTTGCAGACATAGGGGTAGGGAAAAAATTTATGAACAGAACACGGACTGCAAAAGAAATCTGTGCTTGGGACCATACCTTTTTTTTTTGTGCTGGGGATCGAACTTGGGGCTTTGTGCTTGCAAGGCAAGCACTCTAACCACTGAGCTAAATCTCCACCCCAGGACCACATCCTTTTGCACAGCAAAAGAAATCACCAATAGAGCGGGATGAAAATCCAGACTGAGAAAAAAATCTTCGCCACTTGTCCCTCAGACAAGGGTCTAACATCTAGTATATATGAAGAACTAACCCCCCCCCAAATTTAAAGACCCAATCCAGGGTCTGGGGACTTAGCTCAGTGGTTAGAGTGCTTGCCTAGCAAGTGCACTCTGAGTTCGATCCCCAGCACCAAAAAAAATCCAAAAATAGGCATCTGAAATGAATAAACATTTCTCAAGTGAAGAAATAAAAATGGCAAATAAATATATGAAAAATTGCTCAACATCACTGGTCATTCAAAAGATGCAAATCAAAACAATACTAAGATTCCATCTCACTCCAGAAAGAACAGGTATTATCAACCAACAACAAGTGCTGGTGGGGCTGTGGGAGAAAAACGTACCCTCCTCCACTTTGGGTGGGAATGTATACTGGTCCAGCCACTGTGGAAATCAGTATGGAGATTCCTCAGGAAACTACAACTAGAGGTTCCATTTGACCCAGCTATTCCCTTACTGGGGATCTTCCCAGAAGAATTGAAAACCTCATACCACAGCGATACATGCACGACCATGTTCATAGCAACACAGTTTGTAATAGCTAAGTCTTGGAAACAACCCAAATGCCCAACAACTAATGAATGGCTAAAGAAGATGTGGTTTTTCTACACAATGGAGTACTACTCTGCCATAAAAAAGGATAAACTAGAGACATATGTAGGTAAATGGATGCACCTTGAGAACATACTCTTAAGTGAAATAAATCAGACACTCATAAGTACACATCGAATTGTTTCTCTGATATGAGAAAACATAAGTGTAAATAAGGACAAAGAGGTATAATAGATATTAGGTAAAAGAAAGATGATATTCAAAAGAGAAGAGAACTGGAAAGGAAGAAGGGTGAAAAGAAGGAAGGGAAAAAGGAAAGAAAGGGGAAAGGGGGAAAGTGGAAAAATGTAAATAAACCTGCTGTAAATAGCGGAGGGTGGGGGAATGGGAGGGAGGGATGGGGAAGGGGGGAACCAAGATACATCACGTACAGGTACAAAATAACCATGATAAATGTGATCATTATGTATACAATGTACCAATACGTGTTCTTGGTTAGAAAAAAAAAAAAGAACCTGTTTTCATTCGACTGTTGAGTGTTTTGGGGTGTCTTGCGAAGACAGTGGAAAGACATAGAGAGCTCGTCACACGGGTAAACAGCTGAGCTGATGAATCAGGCTGGTTTGTTTTTTTTCTTGGTAGTTGGTTAGAGAAAGATGGGAAATAGCTCTTCAGGAATCCTGTAAGGGAAAACCGGCGAAGGAAGAACACAAGGCCCCTGTGAGTGAAGAGGCTGGCGGGGGGTGGGCGTCGTGTAGCCTTTCACTGATGAAGTCAGGTGTTGATGTGGGGAGTCACCACCGTGAGGTTTTGTCTCTTTATGGTGAACCCGCGCAGCGACATGCAGGGACAGTGATATCACGGTCTGTCTGCTGATCCCGTTGGCAGCCAGGCACTTCTCTTAGCCTGTCCTCTTGTTTCCTTTCTTACTGTCTTCGCCATGTACCCAGGCGGCCTGTGGTGGCGTTCTTCTACTTCTAATGTTTGTTTTTGTGGTCCTCGCTCTCAAACTACAGTCTTCACACTGGGCTGCACGCCTCATCACAGCATGCCCTTCGGGGCCAGGTCTCACTGCTCGCTCAGGTTGGGCTCCAACTTGCTTTTCTTAGCTTAGTGTATTGATTTTTTGTACTTCATCACAGGTGAGCTTCGTTCCCAGCCACTATTCCTTCTTCACTAAGTGCTTCTGCCCGGAGCGTCAACAGGCCGTCCTCAGGTCTTTCCTGGCCACACGGCAGCCCTGACCAAGTGGACTCAGGTCCTGAGGGCGGACGCGAATCCCAGGGAAATGAAAACCCAAGCTGCTCTGAAAAGTCTTTCCTCCGTGTCTGCGCCTACCTGAAGTCCTGGAGGCCTGGAGGGAAGCAGCCCCCTTAGCACGCAGAGGCTGCAGCCTCGCTGGGAGTTCAGACTCAGGGGTGGGAGCAGGGGCAACACCTGGGCCGCCCCCATATCCCACGCAGCGTTCTAAATCCAGCCTTTCAAACTGCTCCTTTACCTGAGTCAGTTATACCCTCAGATAGACAAAAAAATATATATATACCCTCAGACAGAATCCTCGTCTCCTCCGTTTTTACACTGCACAGTGGAAGACGGACTGGGGGACACCTTTTTTTTTTTTTTTTTTTTTTTTTTTGGTGCTGGGGATTGAACTCAGGGCCTTGTGCTTGCCAGGCAAGCAATCTAACCACTGAGCCAAATCCCAGCCCTGGGGGGCACCTTCTGATTCCTACCCAGGCAGAGCATAAGTACGCAGCCCAGGCTGACCTCAAACTAGCAGCGATCCTCTGTCTCAGCCTCCCAGGTGCTGGGATTATAGGTATGCACCACTACCTCTTTTTGAAACAACTACTCATCTTCATTTTCTGCATTGTGTCACACCTTTAGAAGATCAGTTTAAAGCTCAATTTCTGTATTTTTACTAAGACATGAAGAAAACCATGTAAGAGTTTACAAATCAGGTACCCAGCTCTCACCCAGCCCTTCTGAACACTACAGGCTCAGCCCAGCCCCCCACCTTTCCAGTATAAACCTGCCCTCTTGAACGCCCCAAGTCTTTTCCCCACTGCCTGACTGCTCAGCTTCTTCCTGACCCTCAGGGCATGGCTCTTGGATACTAAGTGCCCAAAGTAATTGTCCACACTGCACTTTTTCTCTGTGATTGTGTTTCACCTTTGTGCCTCCTAGTTAGGAGATGGTCAGTATTGTACAATGAATCCCTCAACGGTATGAGTCCAGGCCTGGCTGGGTGTTTTGTATTTGCTTGGTTAGCTGGGTTTTTTGGAGACAGGGTCTCACTATGCAGTTTAGGCTGGCCTTGAACTCATTATGTAGCCCAGCCTGGCCTCAAACTCGCAGCAGTCCTCCTGCCTCAGCCTCCCCAGTGCTGGGAATACAGACATGGGCCACTATTTTTATAAGGCACTAGCAGTGAGCTTTTTTTTTTTTTTTGAATGGGGAGTGCTGAGGATGGAACTCAGGGCCCCGTGCTTGCTAGGCAAGAGCTCTACAACTTGAGCTAAATCCACAACCCCCAGCAGCAGTGAGCTATTGGAAAAAAATATTTCAGTTCTGGAAACACAAAGAATTATTCCTTAGTATGCCCTGAGTGGAGTAATACAGAGGAGCAATCAAAATACACAGTGAATGTTTATATTTTTTAAAAAATTATGTTAGTAAGACACAGCGACATTAATTCTTCTCAAAATCCTCCCCCTCACTTCGAATACCCTTTCTCCAGTGTTCTGGGCACTTTCTAAAGCAGTTCTCTAAGTCCTTTCATGTCTTTGTGAGGTATGATCAAAAACACAGTGACGGCTGCCGCCAAGTGCCATCCAATGGAAAGCTGGCTCACATTACAGTCTGTCTTTATCCACTTTATTTAGTGGATTTGGTATCATGTGACTTCTGGCTCTTTCTTAAAGGAAAAAAATGACCATCAAAAAGGTAAATGTTAAAACAAATGAAAATAAATGTTTTCAATCAATTCAGGACATCGAGGCAGCAGCCACTACAGTGTAACTAGACACAGAGAACTTGTATAACTGCTTCAGAAAGTGGTGAGAAAGATGAGTGGCATGTTAAGCAAGGGAGAGTATTTCAAGGATGATTAATGGCAATGTGTCTTTTTCTGTAATCAGTTTATTTAAATATTGACCTTATTGCTGGATCTGCTGGGGATTTAGCTCGGCGGTTAGAGTGCTTGCCTCATAGCCACAAGGCCTGAGTTCGGTCATCAAAAAAAAATAAAAATAAAAATTCTCCCCCATGGAACTCTCAGTCACTGATTCATATTGCTGGATCACACCGTGAACACTCTTCCTTTGTGGATTTGGTGGTGGGAAGAGTGCATAGTGACTGTCAGCTTGGTATATGTATTAAGTGCCCTGCACCCCTCTATGCACTGCTGCTTCAGGCCCCCCCATTTCCACAAGCACTAAGAACCAGAACCAGGGCCCAAGTGTTATCAGGTAGTTCCTTTAGAAATGGCTCACCAATCAAAAGTGTTCAGGGTCCTTCTTGCCTCAAAAAATTGGATGAAGCAAGCCAAAAATGGTGCCAAACGTTTATTTGAAAAGTGAGGGGTGGGATGGGAATTTAGGTCAAGTGGTACAGCATTTGCCTGCAAGCACAAGGCCCTGAGTTTGATCCCCAGCAATCCTCAGGAAAAAAAAGAAAAGTGAGGGGTGAATGGGTAGGGGAAAAACCAACTCTGCAGTTTTTGAACTGGGTTGAACTTGGGCAGAACCAGAGAAGAAGGAGATAAAAAGCAAAAATAAAAGTACACACTGTGGGCTGGGGGTTTAGCGCAGTGGTTAAAGTGCTTGCCCTGGCACAAAAAAACAAAACAAAGTACATGCTGTGTCCGGGAATTGGCAGTGCGGGCTATCATGGGATTCACTGAAAGTGGGCTCCCTATGATGTCTTATCTCCTTTATACCATCCTCCTCTTGTGGAAGCTCGTGAGAAGTTCCACAAATGGGGTTCTGGGAATTATTTAGCACTGCTCTGGAATCTTGTAATTGACAGGTCCCACTAATATTTCTAGCCAGCTTTACCATGCCCTATCTCCTATATTATTTCCCCATGAGAGACATAAATCCCTTAAATCTTTATGGGGTGCAGAAAGAGTGGAGGTCTCTATCTTCTATAGCTCCTTTAAACTGGAAAGAACTATGTGCTCTCCAACTACCCTGGCGTGCTGTGGCTCGCCAACTGGGTTGAGAAAGAAAAACCTGTCAGAAAATAACAAGGAAAGAGTTAGTGATCCTTTAAGCTTCCTGTTCAACAGAAGAAAGAAACTTTACTATTAGCCCAAATGTGAGGAACAGGTCAGACTCCCACACTTCCTGTAGAGAATGCATGTTAGGGGCTGGGGATTTAGCTCAGTGGTAGAGCACTTACCTAGCATGTGCAAGGCCCAGAGTTGGATCCCCAGCACCACTCCCACCAAAAAAAAAGAGAGAAAAACAAAAGCAATGTATGTTAGAAAGGTATGGCAGATAAATTACCAAGAGTTAGAGAGACATGGCCTTAGCAAGAGCCTCTGCACTGGAGTCTTGCTTTTTGAAGAGAAATCTCAAGTCTTCCAGAGGCTTGCAGGAGTAGCTTTCTTCTCAGTGATCTTGTTCTTTAGACAGTCCAGGTGGCATCCAGAAAGACGAATCCAATTATCTATGTCTGCCACCTTTACTGCAGTGAGTGTTGCAAGGATCACTGAAAAGGGGCCCTTCCATTTTGGTTTTAACTCATCTGCTGGTTTCCTCTCTCCAAGTTTTTATGAGCACTTGGTCTCTAGAATGGACACTAGGTGGTCCCCCTGGGCCAGGAGCTGGAAGGACTCTGTTCCCATACACTCAGATAACCTGTTGTCCTTGGCCCAGATTAATAAGACACTGTAAGAGTCTCATGATCTCTGGATCTATCATATCAGAGGATAGAAATGGCCTTCCATGTAACATCTCAAATGGGCCCAAATTTAGCCCAGCTTTGGGTATGTTATGAACCCTTATGAGAGCTATTGGCAGTAATTGGAGCCAGGACTCAGATGTCTTGGAAAGTCTTGCCAGAGCCCACTTTAGGGTCTGGTTGGCTCTCTCGACATTTCCAGAAGATTGGGGCTGCCAAGTGGAATGAAGGTTGTACTTTATTCCTAAAGCCTTTTGCCACTCCCTGGGTTATTTGGGAGGTAAAAGAAGGTCCATTGTCATTCTGGAGGTACTGGGGTAGTTTGGAGGGGCCCTAGGGATCAATCTCAAGGCCTTGCACTTGCCAGGTAAGCACTCTAATCACTGAGCTAAATCCCCACTCGCCTCCCTCCCTCCCTTTCTAAAGCATATTGCTCATCTGCATAGTTTCTAGCCTCTTGTAGGATTCTGTCTTTCATGTGGGGTACAGCAAGTGGCCAAGATGAACTAGACATCTCACCATGAGTCAAAAGCAATGGTCAAAGTTTGGAACCCATCTGAAAACTCTCTGTGGTTTTCTGACTCTTGGCCTAACTGTTCTTTGCACTGTTGGACATCTCCAACTGATACCAAAACCTGTACTCGAGTATTTCCTTCCATCCCTGGGATTTTGTTTAGGGGCAGGACAAGTTGTGAACCACAGTAAGAAGCACTTCAGGTGTGACCTACAGGCCATAAAGCTGTATGTGTACCCAGTGGGATTTAGGGCTGCCAGAGGCATGTTGGGTTCCCAGGGCACTAGGCTCTAATGGAGTTTCTTGGTTACTTGGAGGGCTAGACCTGATTTAATGGTTATGCACACCCATGTAAGTCACACACAGTCACTCAAAGACAGATGGCAGCTGGTACGTGGCAAGGCAACATGGCTGCTGAACACATGGTGGCTCTCCAAGTCAAAAAAAAAAACCCTGAAAGTCATCCACAAACTAGAAGCTTGGCATGGTGGCACACACCTATAATTCCAGCACTTGGGAAGCTGAGGCAGGAGGAACTCTGCAAGTTCAGGGCCAGCCTGGACTACACAGCGAGATCCTGTCTCAAAAAACAGCCAAGGGGGGTTGGGGATTTAGCTCAGTGGCAGAGCGCTTGCCTAGCAAGCACAAGGTCCTGAGTTCGATCCCCAGCATGAAAAAATAAAACAAAACACCAGCCCCCCCATATATATATACACAAATTAGAGTAAGCAGAGACCAGATTAACAAAATATACAAAAAACAAATGCGAGACAAGGCATATCCAGAGTAAACACAAACAGCTAGAAAGAAGGCCTACATTCCCTCCCCCCATTCCCCATGGCCAGAAAAGCAGCAAACTGTCCCGTGTTCCCAGTTAGGGGATAGAGTGAGGGGGGGAACCTGATGGAAACAAAAATTGTGCCCAACATGGGCCTTACCTTGGTCACTGGTACCTGAGTGCTAGTCTGATGGCTGGCTATGCCCAAAACGTTACTTCCTGGCTGGCTTGACAAAGTATCAGGTAATTTCTTAGTCCTTTTTTTTTTTTTGAAGCTGAGGATTGAACTCTGAGCCTTTACCACTGACCTAATCCCCAACCCAAATCAGGTAATTTCTTTAGAAATGGCTCACCAATCAAGTGTTCCAGGTGCTGGGGAGTTAGCACAGTGTAGAGCATCTGCCTAGCAAGCACAAGGTCCCAAGCTCAATCCCCAGCACCCCTCCAAAAAAGTGTTCCAGGTGCTTGCCTCAAAGATTTGGACAATACAAGCCAAAAACAGTGCAAAGTTTATTTGAAAAGCAAGGGGTGAATGAGTATGGAAGAAACCAGCTCTGCAGAGCAAATTTGGGCAGAAGAGAAGAGGATAAAAGCAAAACTAAAAGTACACACTGTGCCTGGGAAATGCAGTGCAGGCTATCATGGGAACTCCTGATAGCAGCGTCCCGTGGTGTCTCTTTTATGCTGTCCACATCTGTGGGAGCCTACAAGAAGCTCCACATACAGGGTCCTGAGAATTAGTTGGTACTATCCTGGCATCTTGTAGTCGACAGGTCCCACTCATTTCCCCAGCCACCTCTCTCTGCCACGCCCAGTATCTCCTACACCACAGGGATCCACCTGCTCTGCAGACCAGTGAGAACAGCTGAGGACAAAGTGAAATACCGCACGCCCGCAATTTCGGAGCATTTACACAGCACTTGCACATTTCTAAAGCACAGTACCAACGTTTATTGATCCTCACAACACCCCTGTGAGGTAGGTCAAGGTCCTTTAGGGGAGAGAACTGAGGCAGAAGTCAAGCAAACCTGCCCAGACCTGCTGGAGGCACAGGGCAGCTCGGGAAGGGTGAGACCTGAGCAGACACAGGGCTCAGTCCGGCACACAGGCAGACACAGCTTGGTGAATCTTCACCATGCTGTCTACATGAAGGACACAACGCAGACCTCTCAGCCACCAGGGAAAGGTCAAGGGCTCCAACAGCATCAAGGGGCACGTCAGAGACAGACAACCAGCATGTGTGTGAGCAACAGAACATGCTGAGAGGCAGGAGTCATGGGACGGCAGGAAGACAGACCAGGCAATCTTCTGGATGGTCTGGGGAAATGTAAACTAGAAACCACTCAGGGACTCAGGGTTATAATCCAAATGCCTGTGGTTTCCAAACAGGAGAGAAGTTAGAAAAAGGTGGTGGAAAAGTCCAACCACTCAGTCTAACTTTGAACTGGGAATGACAATAATGTTCACTCACATTAGAAAGGCCAATAATATTTGTAATGAAACTACTGGCAATTTGTCAGCAGTATCCTACTTGCACGCCAGCTTTTATCTCAAATATTCTACTTTTCCCCACAGACGAGAGCTCTTCTGGTAGCAGATCTCTTTCAATACAGCGGCAGGAGAGCTACCAGTGGCTCGATGGCAATGTCTCATGGTTACTTGGCTGGCTAGGGACACAGGTCAGGAAACTATAAACGGTAGATTACACTAATCCAGTATTTCATAAGCAGCTGTCACGTGCCTCTGCGCAACTTCACCTTCTATGGTGCAGAAAACAGTCTGTCCTTTTCTAAAGGGATCGCTGAACTGGTTCACTATGCCTTTTGTTGTTCTTGG
The DNA here is from genome assembly GCA_004026905.1 of Hystrix cristata. Taxonomy (NCBI): domain Eukaryota; kingdom Metazoa; phylum Chordata; class Mammalia; order Rodentia; family Hystricidae; genus Hystrix; species Hystrix cristata. The sequence continues at coordinate 20,946 of PVJO010004678.1, forward strand.
TGGTGGTTTTTTTGGTGCTGGGGATCAAACTGAGGGCCTTGTGCTTGCTAGGCAAGCCCTCTACCACTTGAACTGTGTCCCCGACCCTTTGTTTTTAAGACAGGCTCTCATTATGTAGTTTAGGCTGGCCTTGGCCTTGAACTCCCAGCGATCCTCCTGCCTCAACCTCCTAAGTGCTGGGATTACAGGCGTGCGCCACCATGCCCAGCTCAATGTGTCATTTTATTTATTTATTTTTTGGTACCAGGGATCGAACTCAGGGCCTTGTGCTTGCTAGGCAAGCACTCTAACCACTAAGCTAAATCCCCAGCCGTCAATGTGTCATTTTAAAAGAAACAAGGAAAAAAAAAAAAAAAAAAAAAAAGAGAGAGAAACTAAGACCTGCACTGTAAAGCATAATATTGGAGTAGATTTATTATAGCTACTCCAAATTTTAGAGTGATACATGACCTCAGAGTTTAAAACTATTACTGTTATAGCTGGTTATTTTACAATAATTGGTTTAGGTTAAGGCAAACATACTAATGCATTTGCTTTTCTTCAGAAATCATACTTAGAAAGATTACATAAAGTCCGGCCCAAAACTTTTATGTTGATTAATTAAAAGTAAGTCTGATTAAAATGCTTTACAAGGATACATGAATGAACTAAGTATACAGTACAATACTTCTTAAAAACAAAATTAAAATCAAGAAAGGCCATCTTTACCTTTGTTTGGACAATGTATTTTGAAAAGGTTAAACTTCAGAAATTATTTAAAGGTAAATAAGATTGGCAGCCATAAAGAATACTATTTATAAAATAAACCCAGTTATTGAGGCTACTTAAAAAAAGACTGGACTCCGGGCTTCCTAACAAGACAGGCGCAGGTGACGGATGCTGTGCAGGGACACGGCGCGCCACACGGCACAGACATGCTGCCCGTGCGCAGTGCTGGCCACTGCTTCTCAGAGGAGGAGGAGATGCACTCTGTCGGCTTTGCGTCTGGTGAGCAGAAATGCTTAATGTCATTAGGAAAACAAAAATAAGATCTGAAGGAAGGCAGCCCTTTTTAACAGGAAGTGAACACAGCTTAAGTGTCTCCATTCAACACTGCCAGGCAGTTCTGCAGCAACTGGAGGTTACCCTGAAAGGCAGAATTACGAGTTGCTTTAGTCCAAACAGTTTGGATAGTCTTACTGAAAATACACAGCATTAGAAATCACTCCTTTAAATTTGTTAAGATGTCAGAATTTTGGAAACAGCCATTCTTCGGTAAATAAATTTCTAGACCACTACTGTTTGAACTGACACATTCCAATGAAGACAAAATATGCCCCTTTACAACAAAAAAAAGCCAATTTAGCTGGGGATTTAGCTCAGTGGTTAGAGTGCTTGCCTCGCAAGCATAAGGCCCGGAGTTCGATTCCCGGTACCAAAAAAACAAAAAAACAAACAAACAAAACAAACAAACAAACAAAAAAATAAATAAAAAAAATATGCCCCTTTGGCTGAGCTTAAACTTTTGGGGGCGGGGGGTGTTGGGGATCAAACTCAGGGCCTTAACACTTGCTAGCCCAGCACTCTACCCTTGAGCTAAATCTCCAACCCACCCCCCTTTTTCTTGTGGTAATGGGGATTGAACTCTTGGTCTTTGTACTGAGCTACACATCTCCAGTCCTTTTTAAATTTTTGATTTTGAGACAGGGTCTCCCCAAATTGCCCATCCTGGGCTTGAACGTGTGATCCTTCTGCCTCAGCATCCTACAGTGCTGGGATTACAGGCGTGCACCACCAAATCAAATTACAGTCCACATTTTGAGACACTCCTCAACTGCTCACCAAAAGGGTATGTACTACTTTCCACTTTATCAGTGGGGCGAGACAGTGCTCATGTCCCATCTTCCCCGATCAGTTTCATCACGCTTTCTTTTCTTTGTTTTCAAAAGATCTTTTTTTTTTTTTTTTTTTTGCGGTGCTGGGAATCAAACTCAGGGCCTTGTGCTTGCAAGGCAAGCACTCTAACCACTGAGCTAAATCCCCAGCCCACGCTTTCTTTTCTTGCTCTTACATTTTATACTTTCCTGATAAAGACCAAGACTAGTTTACCATTACAACCAGATTTCAATTATGTTGCAAGACATAATAAATGAAATCCAAAGTAGTTTCAGACTATCTTACCACATATGTTACTATAATTTAGTCTCTTTGGAACAGGGCCAGGGAGTGGGGGGAGAAGTTCATTGCGGGCACTGGAACACAGAAGCGAAGTGCTTCTGGCTCCTCTTTGCACAGCAGAGCAACTACTCTGTAAAATAATCCATGTATACTGCAAAGTGACAAGAGAACCAGGCATGGTGGCACACTCCTGTGATGCCAGCACTCAAGAGGCTGCAGCAGGAGGATTGTAGCACATATCAGGCCAGCCTGGGCTACACAGCGAGTTCAAGGACAGTCTGAACTACAGAGACCCTGTCAAAAAAAAAAAAAAAAAAAAAAAAAAAAAAAAAAAAAAAAAAAAAAAAAAAAAAAAAAAAAAAAAAAAAAAAAAAAAGTGGCAAGAGAGTTCAAAATTCCCAACACATAAAAGTGATTAGTGGTTAAAGAGATGGAAATACTCAATACCCCAATCTGATTATCGCACATTGCAGTATATACCTGTATTAAATGACAACAATGTACCCGCAACTATGGACAAATATTGTCACAATTTTAAAAACCAGGACTGTCAAGATTAACAAAACGACTGCTTGGCTAGGCATTTAGCTCAGTGGTCAGAGTGCCTGCCTAGCAAGCACACAGCTCTGAGTTCGAGCCTCAGCACCAAAACAAACAAACAAACAAAAAAACCACTGCAAAATCTCAGGCTTTCACCATGTGTGGTGGCACACACCTGTAATCCCAACACTTGGGAGGCTAAGGTGGGAAGATCACTGCAAGTTCAAGGACAGGCTGGGCTACTTAGTGAGCTCAAGGCCAGCCCAAACTACACTCTGAGACCCTGTGTCAAACAAATAAACAAACAAACAAACAAAATCTCTGGCTCTGGGCTTCTCCCCCCAGCACTAGGACACCTAGAGCCGCGTGACCCTTGTTTGGGGCCTGGTCACAGACTGAGGGTGTGGGCAGCAGCCCTGGCATCTCACTCACCACGGCTGCTGAGCGGAAACCCTGGCCCACCCGCCATGCCCACCGCCAATGCCTCTGCTATGGAGCAGTCATCCCCAGCCAAGAACCACGGCAGTGAGCAGCCTGCAGAAATCTGAATACGGAGAATTTAGAGTAAAACTTGAAAGAACACAGAACCTGGAAAGCAGGAGCAGAAGGTAGCTAGCACTTCTGTAAGGGACCCTGCACAGTCAATACTATAGACTTGGAGACACAGGGTCTGTGTCAGCTTCCCCACTTGGCTGAGGTAGTCACAGACAGGCAGAAATGAGTGAGTTTGGCTAAATCCCAATAAAGCCTTCTTTATAGAACTTACACTTGAATTTCATGTAATTATCACCATTTCTCATTTGCTTTTTAAGCAACCATTTGAAAATGGGAACGCCACTCCCAGCTCAACAAAACCTGATGGGCTGTACTCCAACAACCCCTGATCTGCAGCAATCCAACCCTGCTCAATGGCACAAAACCTCCTTAAAATGAAACAGTGAATGATAGAAACCAGCTCAGTCAACAGTGAGTAAGGCCAAACCAGACACGGTGGTGCACACCTGTAATCCCAGCACTCAGGAGGCTGAAGGTGGGATTTTTTTCATCTTTTTGTGTGTGTGTGGCGTGTGCTGAGGATCAAACTCAGGGTCCTGTGCTTGCTAGGCAAGCGCTCTACCACTGAGCTAAATCCCAACCCCGCAACATATATCTTGATAAAATGATGAATTTGGTATTTCTTATAGCTTTCGTGGATAAAATGTAAAAATAACAGGTGATGATAATATGAATAAGTGAATTCATTACTATCTGAATAACCCAAAAACAGTAGTAATTTTATTATCAAGACAAATTAGATACAGAGAAAGCATGAAGATTAACATTTTGTAGATTAAGAAATGTTAGCACCTTTGGTCTTCTTCCTTTTTTTTGAGATAGGGTTTCGCTATGTAGTTCAGGCTGGCTTTTTTTTTTTTGGTGCTGGGGATCAAACTCAAGGCCTTGTGCTTGTAAGGCAAGCACTCTAACCATTGAGCTAAAGCCCCAGCCCCTCAGGCTCGCTTTGATCTCCTGGCAATCCTCCTGCCACAGCCTCCTGAGTGCTGGGATTACAGTTATGCATCACCAAGTCTGGTTTTATTTATTTTCTTTAAAGACAGGTTCTCACTAAGTCACTAAATTGGCCAGGCTGGAATCAAACTTTCAATTCTCCTGTAGGGGTTGGGGATTTAGCTCAGTGATAGAGGGCTTGCCTAGTAAGTGCAAGGCCCTGAGTTCGATCCCCAGTAACCCGCCCCCAAATTATTATAAACCAGGCACAGTGGCAAGGGAGGGGAAAAGGGAGGAAAAGGGAAAAGGAAGCTAGGTATGGTGGCACACCCCCATTACCCCAGCCTCAGGAGGCTGAAGCAGGAGGCTCACTACAGTTCCAGGCCACCTGGGATACAAGTGAGTTCAAGGCCAGCCTGAACTACATAGCGAGACCCTGTCTCAAAACAGAGAACAACAACAACAACAACAAACACCCCCCCAAAAAAAAAACAAAAGGCAAAAAGTGAAGGAAAAAAAAAAGGGTGGGTTGGAAATACATATGGAGCTATATATTCCCAACACCTCCCCGACCTTTGTGTCTTTTTGGTTTTCTGAGACAATGTATCACTATGTATTCCAGGCTGGCCTTGAACTCACAGGGATGCTCCTGCCTCAGCCTCCCAAGTGCTGGAATTACATGCATGTACCACCACGCCAGGCTCCCAGCTTTTTTTTTAATTTTATTTTGAGACAGGATCCGACCTTGCGTTCCCTCTGCCTCAGCCTCTTAGACACCTGGGATCATGGGTGTGCATCACCACACCAGGCTGAAATTATTAAATCTGTGATACACTACCTTTGCATGCTTCAATTCTAATTCTGCAAGTTCCACTAAATTTTTTCTGAATGCAGCAACTCTTCTTGTCTTAAAATCTATAAGTTCTGTGAACAGGAAGAAGACGGAATTAACAAATTTACGTAATGATCGTGAAGCAGCCTTGTGACTAAAGGTCAACGTAGTGATACCTTGTTTTGCAGATTCAGATATTTTTTCAAACTTCTGACAACATAACTGCTGGGAAGTTTCAGCCTGCAGAACGTCTTTATTTCTCGCCCTTGCTTTATCTAGCGCTTTGTTAGCATTTTCATAATCCACCAGCGACCGTGATCTTCGGTACAGCAGATCCTGCCGACAGAATGTTCCACAAGTCACCAGACGCCCTGGCCAGCCGGAGGGGACACTCACACCATGTGGGCACCGTCCACCCGTTAAGATTTTATTTCCACTTGCTTGGTTTTGGGGATTGAGCCCCAATTCCCTACCCCAAGTGTCCTTTTATTAGGTCATTTGTTCGGTTTTTTGGGACAGGGCCTCATTATGTAGTTCAGGCTGGCCTTGAACTCATAGTGAGCCTCTGGCCCCAGCTTCTTGAGTGCTGGGACTACAGGTGTGCGCCATGTTTGGTTTTTTTTTTTAAACAGCAGTTTTACTCCTAGGTGTGGTGGCACACATCTGCAATCCAGCACTCTGGAAGGCTGAGGCAGGAGGAATCACAAGTTCAAGCCCAGCTGATATTTAGCAAGATCCTGTCTCAATAAAGGGCTGGGGCTACAGCTCAGGGTGAAGACCTGGGTTCAATTCCCAGTTCCACAAAACAACAAAAACAACCCCCCTCCCCGCCACTTTGCTGTAATTCACATACCATTTAAAATATACAATTCAGTGGTTTTCAGTATGCTCAGAGTTGCATAACCCTCACCACCAATTTTAGAGTAAGTCTACCATTCAGAAAGAAAGCCCACACCTGTAGGCAGTCACTCTCCATTTCCAACGTGTCCTCCAGCCCTATGCAACCATTAATCTATGTCCTGTCTCTGTAGATTTGCCTTATTCTAGATCATATGGTACCAGAAGTTTATATAGGTAACACTTCGGGTCCTCGGTCATTTATACAGTTAAATATGAGGGCGGGATGGAGGGTACTGGGCACTGAACCCAAGGCCTTCACACTGAGCTACCTTCCCTGCCCTTTTTATTTTTGGACAGGGTCTCATTGCGGTGCTAAGTTGCCCAGGCGTGGCTCAAACTTTCAATCCTCCTACCTCAACCTCCCAGAATGCTAGGATGAAAGGCATGCTCATACGCCACATCTGGCTTACATTGGAAGTTTATGTGGTATTCTCAATTTTTTTTTTTTTTTTTTTTTTGGGTGCTGGGGATCAAACTCAGGGCCTTGCGCTTGCTAGGCTTGCTAGCCACTTGAGCTAAATCCCCAACCTCCGGTATTCCCAATTTCTAAAGAAAGAAAAAAAATTAATACTTGAACATATATCTAAAAATAAGTCATCCTCTAACAAGCTTAAGTCTAACAACCTCTAAAGAAATGAACAATGAAGTTACCTTAGCTGCTTGAGATTCTCTTAAGTAATATTTTAAAAGGTCAGAAAGTTTGAGGTCTTCATCGGCAGATACTCGTGCTTCTATTTTCTGAAAAAGGGGGAACAGGGAGTATTAAACCAGCAATGATTCTGCTCAGCATTTTCCTTCTTAATAATTACCATGAGAACACTGGAGTTACGAATGACTATAGTATGTGCTCCTGTTTTTCTCCCTTTTCCTTCCAACTACACTGTTACTTTAGTTTTCAACTTTGATCCAAAAATATGAACAGAAAAAAAGATCAGCAAATCAACGACATCGGTCAATTATGGAAAGACTGTACAGTATGGACTCCAGCGGTGCACCGGGAGTCTCAACATCACCTCTGTCGGTCTCCAAGCCAGGCTGCCACAGTGTCGCGGAAGGCAGTGACAGCGGGGTGCCCCTGTGCTGTGCCCGTTTCTCCCCGAGCACCCACTACACGGGTATACCACATCTGTAAAAGCTCACTGAGCTCGACACTTATGATATGCGCTCTTCCCTGTATGTCTAATACACTTCAATAAAAACTTGAAAAACTGTATCTCAAGTACTATTAATTTATGGAGAAATAAAAACTTAATGTGTCCCCTCGCCATCGCAGGCAATGCGGGGGACTGAACCCAGAGCCCTGCCATGCTAGGCAAGTTCTCCACCACTGAGCCACACTCCAGCCCTGGCACATGCAAACTAGACAAAGTACATTCAAAACTGATGTAGATGTGCCCATGATATGCTAGATCGTTTACGTGTTTTAAAGTAACTTTCCTCTCTTTCCACTGAAAAGAAGGGTCTCTGTCCCCTCCCTGCCACTCAAGCTCTCAGGCCACTCAGCTAATATAGCACAAATGACACTGCGCCAGTGTCCAGCCCAGGCCTTAGGAAACCAGCACTCCCCAATCCAGAGCTCGGGATGGGTCACTTCTCAAACATCAGCCCCGTGTTGTGAGGTGTGAGCAGCATGCGCAGAGGCCACTTGTGGGTATCCAGCACGTCCCTAGTGCAAGTCAGGCAAGAGCTAGCTCAAGCCTCAGACACATGAGGAAAACAGCTTTGAAAGGATTCCTCCACATCTTCCCAGTTGAGGCCCGGACGTGACAGAGTTAGGGCAAGCCATCTCTGTCTCTTCTGCATCTGTGACCCAAAGAATCCAGCGGCATAATAAAACAGTTGTTGTTTGCCACTAATTTTAGGGTAGCTGTTATAGAGCAATAATAACTAGAAGAGTAGCTAGGTGTGGTGGCACACATCTGTAAAACCAGCACTTGGGAGGCTGAGACAGGAGGTTTGCTGCAAGTTCAAGTCCAGCCTGGGCTATATAGTTAGTGAGTTCGAGGCCAGATTGGGCTATATAGTGACTTCAAGGCTGGCCTGAACTACATGGTAAGACACTATCTCAATGCCCCCATCCCCCACCACCCCAAAAAGCAAACCAGAATAGCATGGACACTAAAGGAAGGCCAGGAAAATAGGCCATCCAGTTCTGGTTTAAGAAAAACTGCTTGCTGCCAGGGGCATACCTGACCCACAGCTCCAACTGCAGCCCCTCTGGGTCCAGTACCATGTTCCCACCAGGACTGAGCTCTACCACCTCTCACTGTGGGGACCCCCAGCCAAACAGAACGTGGCTGGAAGTGGGAGCCACAGGCCACTCAGCTGAGGGATGCCTCTTCCACCTGTCCAAAACAGCTTGCTCCTACTCTTCTTTTTCATTCACAGTATCTTTCGCATCTAATCTCACCTTCACATCTGGTTCTCAGAGGACTTGACCTAAGTCTATTTCACACTAGATCTCTATTCTTTTGCTGTAAATGCACAGAAAAAAACAACTGTATCTCTACAGCTTCCCTGAAAGTGCTCGGTGATACAACAATGAAAAGGAGAATAATGAACTACCTAAAAAAAAAAAGAAAGAAAAAAAGAAAAAAAATCTGAAAACAGGAAGAAAAAATAAGGAACTACTCTCTGAACAGCGGGGTCAATACTGCCCATCTCCTGTGTGACAGCGCCTCCTTCTCCTTCACATAGGTCCACTGTGATCACTCAAGGAGCAGCAAGGCCATGCTGAAATCCAACCTCACACTGTACTGGCTACCACGACTTTCGGCTAAGCACCATTAAACACTGAATCAACATTTCCACTATTTCACCAACTGACTAATATATTAAATACTATGGTATGTAGGGTGAGCCCTCCAATCAGACACCATCAGTAGTGCACTACTGCCCTGAGCGTGGCCTTTCCAGAGCTGTGTGTGCACCCTGCACTGATACCACTTGGATGGGGAGAGTGCTGGGCATAAAACGGGGTCTCACAATCACACCATGTAGTCTCCTTCAGCCCCCCAATTATTCATTTTTATCTTTGGAGTGCTGGGAATGATACTACTCATTATAAACCAGTGTGTCATGGGGATCAAAAGTCGTAAGTTTTTGCCAGGCCTGGTGGCACCCATTTGTAATTCCAGCAGGGGAGGCTGAGGCAGGAGGTGGGGGAGAAAAGGGATCATTCTTTGTAAAAACAAATGCAATTTCCATTATGAATGGTTTCTGAGCAAGAACCTGAACTTTTGCACATATAGCAAAAGGCCTAGCAAAAACTCAGTTTCTTAAAAAGTATCAATGGAATCCTAATCTGCCATCATTCTTGCAACATTACTCACCTTCCTCAATAAATTAAACACAGCCACAAGTTACACACTACTGTGTGCAGAGATTTAGATCTTCAAAGATTAAGTAAGAGTAACTGTTTTGAAAACCATTTATTGTTAAGAATACTCAGGAGAGCTATCCTTTTAACAGATTTTTAAGTGTATAATACTGTTAGGACAGGTACAATGTTGTGTGACAGGAACTGTAGAATTTAATACTTACTCTTGTTTTATCGAACAGTTCTGAAACTTTGAGGAAAAATCTGGAAGGGAAAAATATTTTCATTAGAAACTATACTTGAAATAATTTTTACCTTAAATGTTTAGAGAACATACCCCAAATCATATTAGTTAGTATCTAATTTTAACCTAAGGCCTCACTTAGGCTGGCCTTGAACTTGAGATCCCCCCATCTCAGCCTCCTGAGTTCTGGGGTTATAGGCATGCACCGCCACACACAGCTTTAATACTGAACATTCTTTGTAACATAAAATAATCCATGGTCTTGTTAACAGTGCACTTCATTTAGCTCAGCAGGGGACTGAGCTCAGTGGTAGAGTGCCTGTCTAGTAAGCACAAGGCCCTGAGTTCGATTCCCGGCACTAAAAAAGGAAAAAAAACCAAAAAACCCAAAAAACTGTGCCCTTCATTTAGTTCAACAGAAGTCTCCTTGTATTTCTACTAATAGACTACATGAAATCTATTACAGAAAATCTCCAATTCAAGACAACAGTCTAAATCAAATATTAAAATTAAAATTTATCTTGTTATCCTTCAGTAATATACCACATAATAAAGGCTATACTTTCAAAATGATTAGAGAAATATAAAACAATCACACTGAAAGAACCCAAAAGCTGATTGAAAGGAAAACACTGAAGTTGGAGTAGTTGTTATTTGATGTTTTAAACATTTCCAGAGTAGGTGCTTCACCTTGAAAAATAACATTAATAACCAATTCCTACTACAGAATTCATTTTCACATACAACTGAACAGCCTGTTAAATTCTGCTATCAATTAAAACATATTCCAGTGCCATGGAGGAAGGAAGCGTAGCTCAGTGGTAGAGGCCTTGGGTTTAATCTCCAGTACCACCAAAATAAATAAATCAATCCAATGCCAAACTATTAAAAGGGAAGTTATGAAACATGTAATTACAGATGGCATTTTAAGAGGATTAAGGTAAATTCTATTAAAACAAAAAGCAATCCAATAAACTTTGTTTTACGGAAAAAAATTTATTTTGGCATATGTTAGAGAATATAATGGGGTGTGGTGGCACAGGCCTGTGATCCTTGTACTCAGAAGCTGAGGCAGGAGGATCATCATGAGTATAAGGCCAGCCAGAGCTATATAGTGAGCTCAAGGCCATCCTGAACTACAGTTTCAGACCCTGTTTAAAAAATAGTGAAAACTGAGGGTTTGGGGATTTAGCTCAGAGGCAGAGTGCTTGCCTAGCAAGCACAAAGCCCTGAATTCGATTCTGAGCTCCACCCCACCAAAAAAGTGAAAATTGAGATGGGAGCATGTTAGCACACACCTGTAATCCCAGCATTTGGGAGCCAGCCTGCATAACCTAGTAAGACTCTGTCTCAAAAAGAAAGGGCTGAGGATGTAGCTCAGCATTCTGAAACACTACCAGTACTACAAAACAAACACTTAACCACACTGATATAAATTCTCTCTTACACAAATCAGCCACTTTCAACAAATAAAACACTAAATCTATATTAAAGCCCATTTTTACTTCTGAGCTAAAAGAAATTAAAAGGAGGAGAAAAACAATCAAATCAAGCTTATAGAAAGTTCCTTAATAAAAAAAAAAGTTCCTTAATATCAATATTTTGACAGAAATATTCCAGAATGCTTGCCCAGATTACAAGTTTGTTTTTTTTTATAGTTAATGTTCTTAACTAGAATCCTTACTTGCATATATCTGTAGAATCCTGAGTTCCTAAAGCATATAATGAAGAACCAATTCTATTGTAATCATCTGCAGCACCTATGGAGAAAGATTTAAAAATTTGACATATTCATTGATTTAAAAATACTTACTGAGCACCTACCTGCAGCATTAGTATGAGACACCCAAAATCTAGTAAAGGAAATGACACAAACAACTGTAATCCTATGTAACGGATATTATTTCAGATATTTATAAGTAAAAACTGCTTTGGGAACAGGGGAAGCAGATGATTCCACTTGACTGAGCTGGGGAAGGATTTACAGAATAAACAACAGAAAGAGCCGGTTCTTGTTGGATAAGGAAATCTCCACCAGCCAAAAGGAGAATATTTTGAATAAAGAGAACAACATGAATGGTCATAAAGCATAGAAAAGTACACTCTACTACTGAACTACAACCCCAGCTTTAGTGAGGCTGGGGAGAGGGAGGGAGGAAGAAAGGAAGGAGACCAGGCAGAGAGGAAAAGGGACCTGGGAGGGAAGGACACTGGGGTGACATGGTGACCACTGAGAATGGTGATAAGGTGGCCCTTTTCACTTTATTTTGAGACAGGGCCTCACTAAGTTCTCCAAGCTGGGCTCGAACTTGTAATCAATCCTCTTGCCTCAGCCTCAGGGAGTGCTCTAAGATTATAGAGTGCCCCACCAACCTAGCAAAAACTAAAAATGTAAGAGAACTGTCCCTATCTGATAAAACGCATCATAGGAAAAAGTTCCACCTAACCTCATTATTAATGAAAAGTGAATACTTCTCCATAAGAGCAGGAAGAAGGCGAAGGTACCTGCCCTCACCACTTCCAGTCAGCATTACACTGCAGGGTCCAGAATGGTGATGGGGCAAGAAGAGAAGAAATGGCTTTCACATTGGAAAGGAGGAAGTGTAACTTTTTATTAGCAGATGTGACATGATCAGCTATGTCACTATAAAACTCTTACCAGAAGTGGTGAGCTTATTTAGCAGGGTTGCAAAGTAAATATTTTGAAGAATACTGTTTTTATATATAGACAGAATACCTGGAAACTGAAAAATCATGTAAGTAATATGTAGCGCTAAAATATAAACAACTGGAGATCAACCTGACTAAAGATGTGCAAGATCTATACACGACAGAAATTATAAACAGTGCTGAGAGAAATTAGCAAAGACCTAACCAAGTGGAGAAATATTCTATATTTATGTATCACAGAACTCGATATTGTATCAATTTTCTCCAAATTAATCTATAGAAGGTAATCTTAATCAAAATCTAATGCTAATAAAAATCTAATCCTAAATCAAAATCTCAGCAAGTCTTTTGGCAGAAAGTGAAAAACATGCCAAAATCTGTATGCAAATAAAAAGATTCTAGTGGGTCCAAAATAATTTTGATTAAAAAAAAGAAAGCTGGGTGTGGTGGCACACACCTGCAATCCCAGCATATGGGAAGATGGGGCAGAAGGATCAATGTAAATTCAAGGCCAGCCCCAACTACGTAGCAGACCCTGCCTCAAAAAAATTAAAAAAAAAAAAAAAAGAATTAAATCAGAGAATTTATGCAAGGAAACATATTCAACATCATTAGTCATAAAAAAACACAAATTAAGAGCCAGGCATGGTGGCTCACACCTGTAATGCCAGCGCCTGAGAGAGGCTGAGGCAGGAGGATCACTGAGAGTTCAAGGCCAGCCTGAGCTACATAGCAAGATCTTACCTCAAAAAAGAAAACAAAAAAAGTGATGTAGCCCATCAACCCCACTATCAGGAAAATGCAACAAAAGCACAATGAGATATCACCTCACCCTAGTAAGAAAGGCCATCATCGAAAAGACAAAATAAGAACTGGTGAGAACACAGGAAAATGGAGAACCACCCCACATTGTTGAGGGACTGTAAATTAATACAACCATACATAAAAGTTTGGAGAAGCAGGGCATGGTGTCTCACCCCCGTAATCCCAGCACTTGGGAGGTTGAGGCAGGATGATCTTGTGAGTTCAAGGCCAGCCTGAACTACAGAGCAAGACCCTGTCTCAAAAAACAAACAAACCAAAAAACAAAAACAAAAAAACCCCAACAAAATCACAAAAACTGAGCCAGGGATCCCACTATGCATAAATGCCCCATAAAGTCAGAGGCTAGAGAGTTAGGTCAGTGGTAGAGCACTTGCCTACCAAGCACAAGGCCCTGACTTCAACCCCCAGCTCCCCCAACCCCCCTCCAAAAACCCAAAAAGCTCAGTATCTGAAGACACATCTACCCTCTCATGTTTAATGACACACTATTGGCAACAGCCAAGAAATGCAAATGACGTAAGTGTCCATCAACTGATGAATGAATAAAGAAAACGTACACTATTCAGCCATAAAAAGAACAGAATCCTGTCATTTGAAACATCAAGGATAAAAGAGAAGTAATTATGTTAACAGAAATTAAGAACAAAAAGACAAGCACCATGTGACCTCATTCATGTGGAATCTAAAAATGCTGGTCTCATAGAAGCTGACAGTAGATTCTGTAAGGGTCACTAAGGGGCTTGTGAGAGCATGGCAGAGGGACAGGAATGAGGGTCCAAGGTGATCAACAGGTAAAAAGTTCTGGGGTGCTTTTGTATGGCAGGGTGACTAGAGGCAGCAAGTGTACTACACATTTCAAAACCTAGAAGAAAAGATTTTGAGTTTGATCCCTAGCACCAAAAAAAAAAAAAAAAGAAAAAGATTTTGTATTTTTCACCCTCCAGAGATGATAAATGTTTATGATAACACATATGTCTAACCTGATTTAAATAGTACATAGTCAGTTACACGTGTATCAAAACATCATATGATACCATTAATATACACAATTATTATGTTTTTATGTACCAGTTAAAAACTTCATTAATAATCGTAACGGTATAGTAAAATACTGTGTATCCTTGTTGGCAAGGATGTGGCGCGAATGGAACTCTCACGGCAATACTGCTGGAGATATAAAACAGTAATCACGATGGGAAAAGCTGGTAGTTTCCTACAAAGTTAAAAATATATTTGATCACGTGACCCACCATTCTGCTTCTTTTGGTAGTGTATTACCCAAGGGATAAGAAAGCAACTGTTCATACAGAGCCATTTAAAAAAAAAAAAAGCTTGCCTTGCAAGTACAAGGCCTTGAATTTGATCCCTGGCACCACAAAAAAAAAAAAAAAAAAAAAAAAAAAAAAGTCATATCCCAGGGGCTCATGTCAGCTTGACTTGTAATAGCCACAAGATAAAAACAACCCAAAGCCCACCAACAGGTGGATGGGCAGATAACCTCATTGATATAACCATACAGTGAAATACTGTTAGGCAATAAAAAGGAATGAACTACTGATATACACGACTTGGATAAAATCTCGAAATAATTTTTGAGTTTCAAAGCACAACTATGAAGAGTACACACTGTATGATTCCATTTATATAAAACTCCAGAAAACAAACTCTTCTACGGTGACTGAAAGCAGATCAGCAGTTATCTGGTGATGGGGGAGGAGGGATTAGCAAGGACAAGAAAATGTTGGGGGTTATGGACATGTTCACATCTTTTTTTTTTTTTTTTTGGTGCCGGGGGTCAAACTCAGGGCCTTGCACTTGCTAGGCAAGCACTCTAACCACTGAGCTAAATCCCAGCCCTCACATCTTGACTATGGTGTTTGTTACCTGACATATGTGTTGGGCTAGGGATTTAGCTCAGTGGTTAGAGTGCTTGCCTAGCAAGTGCAAGGCCCTGAGTTCAACCTCCAGCAACCAAAAAAACACAAAACAAACAAACAAACATATGTGTCAAAGCTTATTGAACTGCATAGTCTGTTACTGCAGTTACTAATCTCATTATACTTAACGAAGCTGTTCAAAAAAACCCACTGGTCCATCTTGTGCTTTGAATGGATCTTTTACATACGTGATTTAATAGCATGACACACTGGTCATTTAGAAAGTTTGTCATTTGTTCTTTCAAATAAAAATGATATCCTTTGGAAAAAAAGCTGTTGGTTCAGTCACTAACGAATCACTAAAATGTTATTCTACAGAGAACCATCATACTTCAGGATGGAGTTAAAGTGCTTTATGTAAAGCTCCCATTTCATCATATTTTTTAAAAAGCAGACTCAAGAGTGAGGATTTAGCTGGGCACGATGGCACATGCCTGTAATCCCAGCACTTGGGAGACTGAGGCAGGAGGATCACCAACAGTTCAAGGCCAGCCTGGGCTACACAGTGAGTTGAAGGACAGCCTGAGCTAGACAGTAATACCCTGTCTCAAAAAAACAAAAACAAAACAAAACAAACAAACACCAAGTTGACACCTAGCCCAGGCAACTAGCAACTTATAGCAGAACACTGCCTCAAAAAATAAAGTGCTGGGGATGTAACTCAATGCAAAGGCCCTGAGTTCAATTCTCAGTACTACAAAATCAATTAGTCAGTCAATTTAAAAAAATGACTTTCACTTAAGATCATCCTTGAGGGGTTGGAATTTAGCTCAGTGGCAGAGTGCTTGCCTAGCAAGTGCAAGGCCCTGAGGTTTTTTTTTGGTGCCAGGGATCAAACTCAGGGCCTTGTGCTTGTGAGGCAGGCACTCTAACTACTGAGCTAAATCCCCAGCCCCTAGGCCCTGAGTTTGATCCTCAGCAACAAAAAAAAAAAAAAAAAAAAAAAAAAAAAAAAAAAGAAAAGAAAAGATTGTCCTTGAAGAAGTAAAAATTATAATACATCTCCACCCTTTTTTTGGACAATACTGGGGGGACTGAACCCAGAGCCTTTGCACTGAGCTACATCCCCAGCCTGTCTTTATTTTTTAGAGACAATATCTTGCTAAGTCCCCAAGTAGCCAACACAAGGTTGAAACCTGTGATCATCCTGGCTCAGCCTCCTGGAGTGGTAGGAGAAAGTTACTTTTTTTCTTTTTTTTTTTTTGAGACAGGGTCTCATTACACAGTTCAGGCTGGCCTTGAATTCACTATGTAGTCCAGGCTGGTGTTGAACTCGCAGTGATCCTCCTTCCTCAGCCTCCCGAGTGCTGGGATTACAGGAATGCACTACCATGCCCAGTGAAAGTTACATTTTTGGGCTGGGGATTTAACTCAGTGGTTAGAGTGCTTGCCTTGCAAGCATAAGGCCCTGAGTTCGATCTCCAGGTCCAAAAAAGAAAGTTTCATTTTTTAAAACTGCAAGTAATGACAGGAAAAAATACACTGACTTTTAGTACAGTTTAGTGTTATTGCCTCGATTTGCATGAACAAAAGCACCAGCAGTTTTACCTATTTTTTCCTTCGCATCATCAGTGTAAATGATAACATAGTGAAAAAGGCAAAAAAACATTTATTATTATGAAAACAGTTTTGACCTTAAAGGCTCACTATAAAAGGACCTTAGAATCTAGGTTTCACAGACCATAGTTTGAGAAGCACTGTTCTATGCCACGACTTTTTATAAACTATAAGTAACAGCTCAACTTTATAATTATTCCATTAAAAACGTAATCTTCAGCCATAGAAAAGTCTTACTTTTGTGGGATCTTGTCATCCTATCAGATTTAGCAGACGCATCCTTAACTCGGTTATGATATTCTAAAAGGAATGTTCGTTCATGCTCAAAGAAATCGTCTACATCCTACAGGATCAAAAGAAAACATGAGATTTTTCTTACTTATTTGCTTTACATAATATGTAAAACACTTTATGCCATCAATAAGATCTTAAAAAAAGATCATTAGAAAAAAAAAATCATCAAGAAAACAGCATAGCAGTCCTTTAAAAGCCAAATGTTACATACACTGTTTCTTCAGTAGGCGAAGACTTTCACAGACCTGCATTTCTATAAGTCAAGGGGGAAATGGTTTTGTAGCTAAAGGCTTAGTGATCCTCATATGGTTCAGGTTCACATGTTGTACTCTGAAACATGCCCCTGCTTTTGCTTCACTTCTACAAACACATTACTGCCAGTGCACTGATCAACTGCTTCTGAGAGAAGGAAGAACAAACCCTAGTATCCAGACATGAGTACTTGGCTTGGTGCGGCACGCACCCTGGGGGTCAGGCTGAGGTGCACGGCCTCAGGTATAAGGCCCTTTCCCTGCCTGGGGGACCTGGCTGAACCAGCTCTCTGGGAGCAGGGACGGGATGAACCACTGTCTTCAACCCTTTCTTTATTATAAAGCTAAATACACATTACAAATAAAAATTACAACAGTACTTTCTCCACTGGCAAAAGCATCAGTTGACATAATGTAATGTGAGACCCACATCAATGTAATACAAGCAGCAAGAGTCAGTGCAACAAAATGTCATTTGGAATCCTCATATGTACCGTTTTTCTGAACTGTAAAAATGGGGGTAAATCGAACAGGCAGGGTTATAGTGAAGGTTAAGTAAGAAAACCTGGACTACCAGTCAATATATTATACGTGTTCAAAAGTTAGTTCTTATAAAATTATTAAAATTATAACCAACAAAGTGGTAAACATTTAATACCTAAGAAAAATGTTTAGTACTGATGCAAAAACAGCATCAAAATGGAAGCTGGTTGAGTCTTTACTGGAAAGTAGCCACAACACTTGCATTCTCCACATAATCAAACGATCTGTCTCTAAAATAATCAGTATAAATCAAATAAATAGTACTGCATACCCAAGTGTTATATAAATATATCTTTGAAAACAGGCAGGGGCTGGAGATTTAGCTCAATGGTAAAGCACTTGCCTAGCAAGCGCAAGGCTCTGACTTTGACCCCCAGGACCCCACTCCCCCAAAAAAGCAAAAGAGACAATGACAACAAGGAAGCATTATGTAACTCCTTCTTAGTATTTGCCTGATAATGTAATAGAAATATTTTTCTCAAATTTTGCTGGTAGGGCTGGGGATTTAGCTCAAGTGGTAGAGCACTTGCCTAGTAAGCACAAGGCCCTGAGTTCGATCCCCAGCACCAAAAAAAAAAAATTTTGCTGGTAAAAGTCTTCAGATAAATCAATTCCTATAGCATTTGCAGAACAACCGTAAGACAAGTTTAGATGTTATTTAGTAAATAATTAACTTTATAAGTATTTTCATATATATTATCTCCCTTTTAAGAGACAGGGTCTCATTATATACAGTAGTTCAGTCCGGCCTTAAACTTGCAGCAATCCACCTGCCTCAGCCTCCTAAATGCTGGAATTACAGGCATGCACCACCACATCTGTAATAACCCCATGGGCTATAATCCCATTTTGAAAATGGAGAAACTGATTCGGGGAAGGAAAGTAACTTTTCCTAAAATCATGTAGCTACCAGGAGACAACATTAAAACCTCAGCTAAGATTTTATTCCAAATCTGATCCTAAATCCACTCCTGACATTTGCGAGGCTAAGTGTACAAACAGGCAGGCACTCTGCAGCTCTGTCTATCCTGTACCCAGAGGGACTGGGTTTGTGTGTGGGTGGATATTCCACCCTGCACACTCATCTTTTCCCAGCTGCCCCATAGTCATCCTGACCGCCTAAGGAAGGCTCATTCGGGCACGGTCAGGGAGGTTGGCCATTAAGTCCTAGAAGGCCTGGGACCAGGGAAATATTGGGGTGGGGGGTCCTAGATATCCAGAATACGGACTGGTTTAGAAGAAAGGCATGGGCTCCAGGTGGCCAAATCCCCTAGGACTGCAGATGTTTCATCCCTTGGAGAAGGGAACTTACCAAAGAGGAATCCAGGGCAGGGGCAATTTCATGGGCCTACAGATTCTACTATCCAGACTGTAACTCTGCACATCTCAAATCTCAACATACTTCCCTCCTAAAAGTAAACTGTCAACCAGTAACAGTGCTAACTAAACAAAAATCTCACCTTTACTCCTGAAACAATGACTCCATCTGCTGATTTGACCATGTTTTTAAAGAAATCTTCAAGTTTTTCTTTTTTATTTTTTCCTCGAACACTCAACTGAAAGAAAGGTAATTTAAGTTAGCACTTGCTGAAGTAACAAATGGAAAGTAGTGCCTCCTTTATCTTTAGACATTTAAATGGCAACCTTGAGAAGATCCCAGTTTTTAGCCATACACACATTCCTCATTCCGAACTCACCCAAATATCACCTTTTGTTCTGCACTGGGGGTCAGCAGCTTGTAGTACAAGGCACACAGAAGATGATTTTGAATAGCATGAGTAGTTATCCAAGGGGAAAACTCAGGAGGAGCTAAGCTTAGACTCCTAGTGCCTGCTGCCTCAGGGTCCTCAATAAAGCAACACCCCACCTAACTTCCCTCTGTATTGCCACGGCTTTAATGCCACATGACCTCATTCAGCTCAGTTTCAGCTGTCCTAACCGAGCCCAAGTGACCTCAGGTGGTTATTCCCGCACAGTTTCTTAGCAAACGATAAACAGACAAAACCATGAGAGTGATATATGGAGCTTTGCAACCAGACCCTGCCTCTAGGAATGTGCCTGACTCTTTGATAGTAGCTTAAGGTAAACCAGGTACACTCCACCTAACATGAAGTCACTTTGTACTAACTCATACAAGTACCCACCCTTCTTCTGATCCAATCGGTGGAATCTAAGAGGTCTCGCTGCCACCCAGAACCACATTTCTATTTAGTAAGTCCCTCAATAAACTGCACTCTGCAATCCTAGATCTGTCTGCCTCTCCTCCTTCCGTCTCATGACAACTTTGGGGGCAACTCTCATACATTAAACCTGTACAGTTCCAGAATAACTACATTTAGGAAAATGACTCACGAATCTCTATCATCACCTGCTGTGGTCTGAATGAATGCACCTTCCCAGATTCCTATGTTGAAACCTAATCCCCAAAGTGATGGTATTAAGAGGTGGACCTCGGGGAGGTGATCAGTTTGTTGGGCAGAGAGACCAGAAGGAACTGGTTAGCCTCTTGTTTCTTCCTAGTAAACAGAGTTGCACACTGACAGTACATTAGCATATCTGAAGCCACAGGAGTTGAGATCACTTATGAAAAATGCATAGAATTTGAGTCTAGAGGAACTTCAATCCTCTATAGAACTCAATGAGAACCTGGGGAGAAGAAAATGTAAATGAATGGATATATGGAAGAAAAGATCCATGAAGGAGACTCAGAAGTAGCCAGAGTCAAGCACTCTGATAACAGAAAGCACCAGACATGGTGGCATACACCTGTAATACCAGCACTTGGGAGGCTGAGGCAGGAGGACTGCTGCCAGTTCAAGGCCAGCATGGGCTACAGAGTGAGCTAAAGGCCAGCCTGGACTACATGACGAGACCCTGTCTCAAAAAAGGAGAAAACAAGAAAGGAGAGGGAAGAAGAGGAAGAGAGGAAGAAAGAAGGGAGAGAGGGTAAGACGGAATGAGGGAGGGAGGAAGGAGAGGAAAAGCCTGTCTAAAGATATAAATTTGTCAAAAATGATGGAGCAGGGGTTGGGGATTTAGCTGAGCAACAGAGCACTTGCTTAGCAGGCACAAAGCCCTGAGTTCAAATCCCAGCACTGTCCCCCCACCCCACAAAGAAGATGGAGGAAGTATTCTAGACTAGATAAGAAAGAGTAAAATAGGAGGCTGCTGAGTCAAAATGCATGTCAAGGGCACAGATGGTTCAATGAGTAAAGAAAAGGTATTTGAGAACAGGAAGAAGAGAACCGTTAAGGAAAACAAGCTATATTTGGAATCTGCCAAACTAGGATAATGACAAGGTCCCAGGTACATCCACTGAGGACATCTAACCAGAATTCACTGGAGGTTAGGAGGGTTAAGTATTTACTCTATTGTTAAGCAGACTTAGGCCATACCTACTGGACACAGAGCGAGTGAATGCACAACCACATAATAAAGCAAATTAAAGGCAGTCACTTCTTATGGTAGTGACTCTTTCACACAAGTAAATGCTGGCACAGGCCATTCTAGGCCTCCCATATGTCCTGCGGTCTTCTGATACTTCAAGACAACCCCAGGCCCCCAAGAGATCACTGGTCCCACAACTCTCTGAAATAATACAGCATCATATACAGATTTTTTTCCCAGCATTGAGTTAAACAAACAAAAAATATTTATTTTGCACCAATTGCTAGGCATTACTCTACAACAGTAGTGAAAATCTTCTCTTCCTTACCCTCAAAGAGATTATATTTTAGTAGGGAGAAACTCTCTGTATATATAAAAATTTATAGAAACTCTCTGTATATATAAAAATTTAGAGTGAGGCTACTCTAGTTCCAGCAGCCTTGCACTGAAAACCTGAGACTCCTCACCTGTGCTGTGCCACATTATTAACAGGGTTTAGTCCAGCAAAAAACAAACGCACAAAGATTAAAAAACAACGACAACATCCTATAACATGTTCTTTCCATGTACTGTATTCTTTATAGCTCTACCACAAATCATTTTTTGGCCTTTTATAATACGACCACCTGCCGGTATCACACACCACAATGACATTATGATAGCACCTGTATTTAAAGTGCCATGTATTTCTGTGATCTTGAGTTACTTCATGAATTTTTTATAAATCTTGTACTCACTACTGTTAGACTTAGGATATTTTAATGCCATGCCTTCTTTTTTTTTTTTTTTTTTTTTTGGTGGTGCCGGGGATCGAACTCAGGCCCTTGTGCTTGCAAGGCAAGCACTCTAATCACTGAGCTAAATCCCCAGCTCCAATGCCATACCTTCTAAAACCAAACCAGAAAAGTAATCTTATGTACAAAATTCTTTAATCTTTATGTTAACTTGTAAGCAAATAGCTACTACATACTACATTTGTTTTCTACTAAAATTATCAGTTAATCTTGTCATGCAAAAACAGGTTCTGTGGAGTATGTTATCATAGCACTCGGCTGAGACAGGAGGATCACCACGAATTTGAGGCCAGACTGGACTACATAGTGAGTTCAGGGCCAGCCTGAACTACACAGCATAGACCCTGTGCTTAAAAAAAAAAAGAAAAAAAAAAGGGTTCTAAAATCTGTAACACCTATCCACTAAAAAAGATTTTTGTCAACACTACGAATGAAGAAACCTTCAAAACTCAACCACCTCATTCTCTTGTGCTGGAGCAGTTTTTAGGCACAAAAGAAGGAAGTGGAGAAAATCAGGAGCAATGAACACTAACGAAGGGCTGTAGATCGAAAGTCAGTCATTTCCACAGGGTAAGCTGGAATCTTTAGCTCATGTACCTCCCTGCAGGTCTCCACAAGGATTCAGAACATGCCAAAATCAAATTTAAGGAACCTTAACAAATCTGATAACCCTATTTCTTAAATTCACTCTTCAGGATGAAAAATCAATGTCCCGGGCTGGGGATTTAGCTCAGTGATTAGAGTGCTTGCCTAGCAAGTCCAAGGCCCTGAATTCGATCCCTGGCACCAAAAAAAAAAAAAAAAAATGCTTCGGACCATAAGAGTTTCAGATTTTGAATTTTGGAATATTTGCATAGGCTTTAATGACTAAGCATCACTAATCCAAAACTCTGAATCTGAAATGCTCTAAAATCTGAAATTTTTTGAAGATCATGTTGGGTGCCCAAAGGTTACAGATTTCGGATTAGGGATGCTCCACCTGTAATCATTTATCATCATTCCTCTAATTACTACTGAAACACTGAAAATATGCCACTTTAAAATGGCTTGAAAAATAAAAGCATTCTTAAAATGGCCTAAAGTTTTTCTAACTACTCCCTGCCTTTTCCAATGACTCTAAAAAGAAACTTCAATCACTGTTTCATCAATCTCATACTCACATCTTGATTATACTCCAAGAAGACATGGAAATTTAAATCTTTTCTCAAAATAGGATGAGCTGCCACGCGACACAGGAACACTTCATGCATCGCCACTGTTTTCTTAAATATTGCCAAATATTCACTAGAAACAACACACAAAACTGAAGGTAAAAGACTGTATCAACTATAATGTCATCCACAACAAATTTTTTCAGCAAGCAATCCTTAAACACAAAATTATAAAATTATAATTCATGTAAATAAAGGTTTTAGCTGAACTATTAAATATATAAAATCCAGCACTAAAAAGACTTCATGATAGTTAATAGTATTTATTACACCCAAATGTTAGTATATTTAAATTTTATAAACTTTTCTTACTATGCAAATTGATGTTAAAGGTCATTACTGAGGTATCTGCTTTTAGTTCCAGAGAAATTATTTGATATAACCTTAATGATTCAATTTCTATACAATTGCTGCTTTTAAACAACTTAGTACAAAAAAATAATTAAAACTCAAAACTCGGTAAGCACATTTTCAATGTTAATAATTATTCTCATCGAATGACTCAAACACAAGAAACTCACCATAGAGAGACTGGGTTTTGGCATTTCACTGAAGAAATGTGTTTTAAAGTATTTTAGATTTAGCTCAGTGGTTAGTGCTTGCCTTGCAAGCACAAGGCCCTGAGTTCGATCCCCGGTACCAGAAAAAAAAAAAAAAATACGAGATGCCAAAGTATTTTAATGTCATCAATGAATTTCAGTGATGGTAATACATGTCAGTTTGATGGGGAAAAAACACACACAATAAAAAGGCCCAATATTCTTGCTGCAACTACATGCAAGAAGGATAAATTTACATACCAGCAAACCAGCAGGATCACTGTTGGGAGGAGTTTGGTCTTTGGGAGGGTGGTTATTCAGTGAAGACAAAAAAGAAAGATGCAGAGGATGGAGGTAGCAGGAGAATAAACCCAAGGCTCTCTTTATCCAACCCCTAACCAGACCACAAAAAAATTATGATCAGGGCCACTGGAAAATCACAGATTCTTCAATATTAATGTGCTCTGCTAATTTCCAGTTTTCAGTTTTATAAACTTTAAGTATATATCCATCTGCCATCAGACTACTGCTTGCACGCAGCACTGACAGAATTCTTAAAATATCAGTCACTACTTTGCTAATTTATCTTTTCAAAAGAATCCATTTAGCAGTGTGCTTATACACTTTTTACATATTTCTGTGGTGCTAGGGATTGAATCAGGGCCTCACACACACTAGGCAAGCGCTGTGCCACTGAGTTACAGCCTCAGCTCAAATATATGCTTGAAAACTAAAACGAAGTAGATGAGGAAAGAGGAAACGTATGAAGGGGAAAAATGACCAGAAAAAGAGATAGGGTGACAAGAATCCAAGGAAAATTGTTTCCTTGTACAATTCTCAAAATAAAAGAGAAATAACATATATAGAGAAAATGAAAATTCAATGTTTAATAAGAGATTGTATGTTTTCAGTGAATATGCTAAAAATGAAATAAATTATCATAATTTTCCAAGGACTTATACTTCTGGTGTATATGAAACTAACATTTAATTAAAAGCTATTCTTGGGGCTGGGGCTCAGTGATTAGAGTGCTTGCCTTGCAAGCACAAGGCCCTGAGTTCGATCCCCGGCACCACCAAAAAAAAAAAAAAAAAAAAAAAAAGCTATTCTTAACAATTCTGTACTTTGCTCCTAATTCTTTCCCTTTTGACCAGAAGCCACAGGCAGAGAAAGGAGGGGTAATTACTTACACACACACTTTTAAAGAAAACATGCAAAGAATTGCTTAGTACCTTCTGTAACAGAAGTTAAAAAAAGAGATTAGATGGGTAATGCCCAAGGTCTTATAAATTTTTAAAAATATTCATTCTGTGTTAAAAGTCATGTTCCCTATTATTCTTTTATAAACTCTTGGATTCAGTTTTCAGAGTCTATTTAAAATACTGAAGAGGGGCTGGGGACTTAGCTCAGTGGTTATAGTGCTTGCCTTGCAAGCACAAGGCCCTGAGTTCGATCCCCGGCACCAAAAAAAAAAAAAAAAAAAAAAAAAAAAAAAAAAAAAAAAAAAAAAAACTGAAGAATGTTACAATGCAGACGATTATTCTATAATTTTCCTGTAGGCTCTGATCATGATCATGAACACTAGCTGCGTGACTTAAACCTGCATCTTCCCGAAAGAGCCACTGTGGTGAAATGACTGAAAGAACAGGGTATGAGACAGCACACAAAAAGGCATTCAAACAAGCACAGCTAACAAAAGCAACAACAGAAAACACATACGCCTCCAGTTCCTGTTTCATCTTCGTGAATTCTTCCTTTGTCATTGACCCTTCCCCTTCTCCGAGCTTCTGTAGCTTTTCTCTTGAAGCGTCAAAATCAGGTCTTGGTGGTGCTGGTGGTATCTACAACAAAACCAAATCACTAAAGGTAAGGGACCACTTCATTTCTTTGAGCAATGTCCCACTACTACCCCCAAATATTGTGCTGAGATAGTTAAAGATATCCTGAACAAGAGGAGCACAGAAACACCCAAATTCAGATTCAAGAACTTTACTACTTCTAGAAACTAAAATTGTTACAGTCTGAAGAAGAAATACAGCGTAACATTACTTTCTGGTATTAGAACAGTTCTCAAACTTCAACCTTCAGACTCCTATTTGGCAATTTAAGAGTCCTCAAATTCTTACATGCACCAAGTTCTGAGCACAGATTAAAAGAATGTGTATAGCAAATATGTATTCTACTATTTCAGAGTATGTGAAGGGTATAATTAAATACAACTGTATTTTTTTTAAATGAATGAATTCATAGTAGCTTTATGCCCTGTTTTTTAAAAATTAGTAAGTACTACAGCTGGATGTGGTGGTGCACGCCTGTTATCTCTGCACTCGGAAGGATAGGTGGAAAGATCATCGCAAGTTCCAGGCCAGCCTGGGCTACAGAGTAATTCCACAATTTTTTTTTTTTTTTGGTGCTGGGGATCAAACTCAGGGCCTATTGCTTGCAAGGCAAGCACTCTAACCACTGAGCTAAATCCCCAGCCCCTACACAGTGATTTCAAAGCCTGTCTGAACTACGTAGCAAAACCCTGTCTCAGGAAAAAACAAAACAAAACAAAACAAAACAAAACATAGATTAATGCCTAACTTCATTCTATTTATCCACAAACGGGATAAGCACTTACCTTAAATAAAAATACAAGATCTAGAAGAAATACATTATTCAAGGGAACAACGTAAGAAAAAATTATCTTAGGAAAAAGGGCCTACAAGTAAGACTTATTAAGGAAAAAATGATGGAAAGTTAAAAAGAGCAAGGGAAATAAAGGAAAAAAGTTAAAGTAAGAATTACAACAGGAGTTGGGGATTTAGCTCAGTGGTTACAGTGCTTGCCTTGCAAGCACAAGGTCCTGAGTTCGATCCCCAGCACCCCCCAAAAAAAACAAAACAACAACAACAGAATTACAACAGGAGAGGCTGGGGCTGGTGATTTAGCTCAAGTGGTAGAGCACTTGCTAGCAAGCACAAGGCTCCAAATTCGATCCCCAGCACCCCCTCAACAAAAAAAAAAGAAAACCTGAGTATGAAGCTCAGTGGCAGACTTTTTCCTGGAATGTGCAAGATCCCTGGTACTACCCCCCAAAAAAAACCACATTAATAATTTAAAAAAATTATACAAGAAAAGGTTTACACCCAGTGAAGTATGAAGGTCTGAAAGCATCAAGTACAGTTCAGCACACATTCACTGAGCATCTACTACATGCCAGGCACAACACTGAGCACCAAGTACCTAAAGATATGTAAGACATGGTCTTAGCTCTGAGAAGTGCTTCGCTTATAGAAGGAGAAAGTTGTGAAAAAAAGTACCATTACCCAAGAAGGTATGGGGCAGGGTGGAAGCAGAATGAGAAAGAAAAATGTACTACTGGTCAGTCACCAAAATCTAAACCATAGAAAGAAGACAAATGACTGGAAAGGAGTGGTGGCCATAAGGAAGGAAATGGAATTGGGCCATGGAGACTTTAGGGAAATCAAATGAAGTTAAATTGCACAAATCTGGTCAATTGCTGAGGCAGAATAACTTAACCATCCATTCTCGAAAATAACTTTTCAGGAGTCTTACAACGCTTAAATTATCTAGTGAGTGGTTCAAAATCAGCAGGGTTAAAAAAAAAAAAATTCAGCAGGGTTTGTTAACATTCCCTAACAGCAAGAATTTAAATTTAAATGAGGAAGCTTAACATATTCCCACAGCTAAAAGGTGGCGACCCAATAATTTTTTTTTTTTTACATGAAGAAAGCATTTATTTTACAGCTAGAGGTTAATCAGGTTAATTATCCAAACACATGTCTGGTGAATTTTAAAGTATATTACACATTACAGAAAAAATATGGATTTTGACTGTTGTGATAATATAAACAGTACCTTTGGTTTTAGTATGACTGTAAAACAAAGGTAACATCTTTTGTTTTTTGAGCTTTTTCCTTCTGGTGCCAATCCAATAATTTTTAACTGACAATCCTAAAAAAACCACATCAGTTATTAAAAATGCTAAACAATACTACAACATATAAGAACATACCCAGCCAGGCATGGTGGCACATGCCTGTAATCCCAGCACTCAGGAGGCAGGAAGATTGCTGCAAGTTCAAGGCCAGCCTGAACTATACAGCCAGGCCCAGTCTCAAAAAACCCAAACAGCAAAAAAAAAACATATCCAAAATGTCACTAAAAAATGGAATTAAAATAAAATCTCATTACTTACGATATAACCTGCATAGTCTTCATTTTCAACGAAGGAATCGTGAAGCCAAATAAATTCCTCATGTTGCCGAACCACAGAAAACTCATTCTGTTTAAAATTGGGCAATGAACTCTGCAAAGTCAGAGATTCTCATGAATAAAAGACAAAATTATACTAACAAGCATTTTACATCTTATTTGTTTTTTCTGAGACAGAGTCTCACTATGTAGTTTGGGCTGGCCTTGAACTCACTATATAGCCCAGGCTGGCCTCAAACTTGGGTGATATGCTTGTCTCAACCTCCCACTTGCTGAGACTACAGTTGTGTGTGTGCCACTACACCTGGCTGACATTTTAGTTTAAAAAAATTAGTATTATGTGAAAGACTATCACTGACTTTAAATTCTAGTAAGGACTGGGAATGTAGCTTGGTGATAGAGCACTTCCCTAGAGCATTTTCCTAGCACGCCCTATATATATAAAGAACACCACAATTCAATCCTTGGCAGCCCAAAAAACAAACAGACCACAAAAAAAAATCCCACAAAAAGCTGGACACGATAGCGCACACTTGTAATTCCAGCACTTGGGAGGCGGAGCAGAAGGGACTACAGCAAGGTCTAGGCCAGCTCGAGCTACACAGTAAATTCAAGGACAGCTTGAACTACATAGCAAGATTCTGTCTCAAAAAAGCAAAAAAGGGGCCGGGTGTGGTGGTGCACGCCTGTAATCCAGCACTCGGGAGGCAGAGGCAGGAGGATTGCTCCAAGTTTGAGGCCAGCCTGGGCTACATAGTGAGCTCAAGGCCAGCCTGAACCACATAGACCCTGTCTCAGAAAACCAAAAAGAAAAAGAAAAAAAAAAAAAAAAAGTGAGGGTAGGGGATTTAGCTCAGTGGTAAAGTGCTTGCTAGGGCCCTGCAATTGCTAGGCAAGCACTCTACCACTGAGCTAAATCCTCAACCCAAAAATCACAACTATATTAAAGATGTTAAAAAAAAAAAAAAGATGTTAATAAAAATCTAGATAAAATTAAATTTGCACTGTCTAGGTTCTATGAGTAATTCCTATAATGTTCATCTTTAAAAAGCACATTTTCCTAAAAATTTTTGCTCATATAGCAAGAATTATAAACTAAAATGCTTCTTTCCAGTTACATTCAGGAACCTGAATTCCAATCAATATATTATATATATAAAGAACACCACAACAAATAAAGACTAAAATGTATTATATTGGTAAAGGGAAAATGTACAAATGGGAAAGAGAACAAGGGAGGGGGAAAGGAACAAAGGGACAAGAGAAATAAGAAATGAAAGGAAAAAATGGAAACAAAGCTTTTGTAAATAAGGAGAGAGGAGGAGGTGAAGGGAAGGGAGGGGAGTGGGAAAAAAAGAAGCAACAAGATATGTCATGTACAGGTACAAATCCCATATGATGAATGTTATCACTATGTACATCTAAAATGTACCATTAAAATAAAATTTAAAAAATAAATTTAAAAAATGATTGTACATAATCTATTATATAGAAATAATTTATTAAAAAAATTAGTCAATGGCTAAGCTAGCACAAAATCACTATCCATTTACCTTTGTGTGGACAGTGAACTTTACTTTGTCTCTCTCACTAAGAGCATCAGAAATGTCCACCTGCAGAGCAGCATCACTTTGAAGATCTACATTTATTGCTTTAAGCTAGAAAAAGAAAGTAAGTATTAGCAAAAACTCTATGTGCTTTCATATAATTTCATTATTTTCTCAGACAATAATACAACACAGCCGGGCGTAGTGGCACACACCTGTAATCAAGGCACTCAGAAGGCAGAGGAGGACTGCCCTGAGTTCCAAGCCAGACTGGGCTACACAGTTTGTTTTTTGCTTTTTTGGTGCCAGGGATCAAACTCAGAGCCTTGTGCTTCCTAGGGAAGCACTCTAACCACTGAGCTAAATCCCCAGGGTGAGTTTGAGGTCAGCCTGAACTACAGAGGGAGACCCTGCCTCAAACAAAATGAAACAATACAAAACCAAAACAAACAAAAGAATCTCAAGGGGCTGGGGATTTAGCTCAGTGGTTAGAGTACATGCCCTCTAAGCACAAGCCCCTCCCCCCCAAATCAATTCCCAGCAGGCGGGGGTGACCCACCATAAGAATCTCCAAGTTTCAGAGAACACACAAGCTCGTTTTATCTACAAATACACTTAAGGGCTGATGCTTTGGGTAATATTATAATGTATTAACCGGTTTTCAATCTACACCATTCAACTGAACTCTGCAGGAACTAATAACTAACCATGATCCACTGTAATTTCAACCCCCCTCAAAAAAATCCATTTTCCAATAAAATGATCCCCCCAAACATCGTGTTTAAATTTAAGGAACGTGCTTACCTTTCAAAGTAAAAATATATAAAAAGAATATTCAACAACAATTTTTATTCTAATTCATCTTTTAATTGAGGAATATACAAGGAAACTGTTAAAATATATTTAAATATATTACATACATGTAGAGTTCTGAGAATAATAACCACAGACATTTGAAGAATTGAGTAAGTTCTCTATTTAGCACATCTACTTGCTTATCTACAGACAGAGGGACTTGTGTTTGTAGGCAAGTGGTCACCACTCAGCGACATTCTCAGTCCCTACATTTATGATTCCCTTTTTTTTGGGGGGGTGCTGGGGATTGAACTCAGGGCCTACCGCTTAAACTAAATCCCCAACCCCAGCTTATGCTTACAATTCTACTTAGATTTTTTTCTTTTGTGGTTTTTTGAGACAGGGTCTCTCCATGTAGTCCAGGCTGGCCTCGAACTTATGGCAATCCTCCTGCCTCCGTCTCCTGAATGCTGGGATTATAGGCATGGGCCACTATATTAAGTTTAAAATTCTTTTTTTTTTTTTGGTGCTGGGAATCGAATTCAGGGCCTTAACCATTGAGCTAAATCCCCAGCCAGACATGCTTTTAAAAAATAAACACTACTGGAGCTGGGGATTTAGCTCAAGTGGTACAGCACTTGCCTAGCAAGCACAAGGGCCTGAGTACGATCCCCAGCAGCCCTCCCAAAAAAAAGCAAACAAAACAAAACAAAAAAAAAAAACAAAAAAAACCATCATGCACAGGTACAAAATAACCATGTTAATTATGACCATTATGTATACAATGTACCAATACATGTTCTTGGTAAAAATAAAAAAGAAAAGAAAACAAAACAAAACACTATTACATAAAATATAATTTAGGAGCTGGTCATTGTGGTGCATGCCTCTAAAACCCAGCACTTCAGCAGGCAGAGGCAGAGGCAGAGGGATTTAGAGTTTAAGACCAGCCTGGCTACACAGCAGACTCTCCAAAAAATAACCCCCCCAAAATCCTTTAATCAACTGCATCTTAGATTTGATAAATTATAAATAAATGTTAATTACATGAAATGCACAGATTTTCCAGACAGATTTTCTTTGCTGTTTATAGAGAAAAATCAGTAATATTAGAGGATTTTATTACAGGAAAGAATGCAAACAATGCAACATTTAATTAACTTTCTGCAGCAAGTGAACTCAGTTTGAGGAAATTTCTAGTTAGGTTACTTTTAGAGGTTTAATCTTTCCCTGGGTCAAGAGACTTTGCACAATACTTGCTTTTGTCAGACCCTGACTTGGTTAAACATTTGTATCACCAGCCAAGAGAAGGGTGGGGACAGACAGTGTGACTAAACAACAAAAGATAGATCACTTAAAAATAATTTAAAGATCCTGAGCTGGGGATTTAGCTCAGTGGTTAAGAGTGCTTGCCTTGCAAGCACAAGGCCCTGAGTTCGAGCCCCAGCAAAAAAAAAAAAAAAAAAAGATCCTGCCCCATTACACAAGGTTAACTGTCCGCATATAATTACTTAGTAAAGAAGACATTCATTAACAGTTACTAGTAGTAAATTATATAGTAGAGTAGTATATTATATAAAGTATCTTGTTTGTTTATTTATTTATTTATTTAAAGTATCTAGTTTAGAACATTCCTCAAAAGTGAGTTCTCCTAGCTGGGCGTGGTGGTACATACTTGTAATCCTAGCACGGGGGAGGCTGAGGCAGGAGGACTGCCCTGAGTTCAAGGCCAGAAGGCACTCCACAGTGAGACCCTGTCTCAATGTTCCCTTTGGCAGCACATATACTTAAAAAAAAAAAAAAAAAAAAAAGACTCTGTCTCTCAAACACAACGAGAGAGAGAGAGAGAGATTGATTGATCTCTTTTACCAGAAAAACTGTTCAGAGATGGATGGGGGAAAGGGAAGACAGTAACTGATCATTGCAATAGCCTCCCACCTGTCTGTTGCTTCTGTCCTTGTCCTTCACTAACAGAACCATTACTATGATCTCATTAAACTAGAAATCATTTCATGTCAAAGGGTATAACCATTTCTGTGCTCTAAATACAAAGGGTTCCCACCTGAAGAAAAGCCAAAGTCCTTGGACTAGTATAAATTCTCCATCTGCCATCATCTTTGGCTGATCTACTATGCTCCTGGCTCACTGCAGCCCTGCCATTTGGCCTCCCTGCTCCTTGTGCATATAAGCACATGGCCACCTAGAGTCTCTGTAGGCAGGCACGGCGGTCCACATCTGTAATCCCAGCACTTGGGAAGCTGAAGCAGAAGGATCACTGAGAGTTCAAGGCCAGCCTGAACTACATACTGAGACCCTGTCTCAAAAAAACAAAACAAAACAAAACAAAAAAAACAAAAAGAAAAGAAACCTCTATACTTAGAGTCTCCTCTTTGTGAACTTCTGTCCCAATACCTACCCACTCAGCACCCTTCCTTCAAGTCTTCAGTCTTTCTCAGGAAGGCTCAAAACATCGTTCCCAACCTACCCAGTAAGCCCTGTCCCTCCTTTCTTTCACAGCTCTTACCATCTACATACTTTTTTAATGTCTCTCCCTGACAAGAATTCAACTCCATAAGGACATAGATTTTTGTGTGATTCACTGCTATATTCTTATATTTCCTTGGAAAATATCTGTCAGGTGAGAAGAAGAAAAAGAAAGATAATTAATCACAACTGTGCTATAAAACTTAGCAGGTAATTACAGTATGATCAGTGAAAACCCCTACAAAATAAGTCAATTGTATTAAGCTCTTTAAATCAGGCCAAATTTCATATCTGTCTACTATCCTAGTTATGATTTTTACAGGAAGTCCTATATTTTTGTTTCGAGACAGGGTCTCTCTATGTAGCCCAGGCTGTCAAAACTGACCTCGATCCTAATGCCTCAGCCGCCAAGTGCTGGGATTATAGGCATGCACCACACCCAGCTCATCCTATAGTTATTTCCATCATTAATATTTCATTTCTAATACTAACATATGCCCTGTATAAGTCAAATCAATGGTTGGCTACATACATTTCTGGAAACTGACATTGCATCCAGATTTCCTCTCATACCATACCAGAAACAAGACACTAGCAGGGCAGTACTAATAGTGTCTACCTATGCACTTCCTAGAAGTCAAAGTACTATCCATAGGACAAACGCAGACATCTGACTCTAGACAATACGACAATATGCATTTGTTCAATAAATCCTTTTTTCACACTTATATTCAAACAACTGTCCTAGATAAGCCCGTAATTCCAGTACTCAGGTGGCTGGGGCAGGAGGATCTAGAGTTCGAGGTCAGCCTGGGCTACAGAGCAAGTTCCAAGCCAGATGGACTCCTGAGGACTTGTCTCAAAACAAAATAAAACAAGACTGCCTTCATGAAGTTTGGTGCAGTGGAAAAGATAATCAACCCTACGTAATACAAAATTAAGTGCTTCCTATTTTCTACCACTTTCACTACACACATAATTTGACTTGATCGATACCTTTAGTTCTGTGACTTTTCCGTATTTCCAGTCTGTCAGCACCCTCTCTGCTTCATTCCTTCTTTTCCCAGATTCAGGATCAACTTAATTTTTTTTTTTTTGGCTTTACATTTGAGGGGCTGAGTGTGGCTAAAAAACATCACAACTGTCTGCACCGGTCCACTACAAATTAATTGCTTCCAAGGCCAGTGACAAGGAACAAACAGCCCACTGCCACACAGCGGAGGTTCGCCATCACTGCCTCAAGCTCCTGGAAGCCCTGGGGAACGAGTCCGAGTTCAGAACAGGTCTGCTCAGCTCTCAGGACTGCATGCAGCAACTACTCCAAACCACTCAAATCCTGTCACAGTACCACTCACGCTCACTCTTGCCTCCAATATTGTGGCAAAATAAAGGCCAGCAGCAGTTTCCCCTCACTCATCAGCAAAGCTTTCTACAAATCCCCATCTGTCCTCCCAGCACCTTTACAGCCTCTGAGGAAGCCATGTCCCAGGGAGCCCAAGCCTGTGCTCACGCAGCTGACCTCCCGTCTGCCTAGTACGTGATCAGATGCCATTCCCAGCACAGACACCACATTTCCCAAGTCAGCGAGAACGCAGTCCGACTCCACAGGCCTGGCCCAGGTGTCGCCTGACAGCTCGGCTCGCAACGTGGAGGTCTCCTCTCACTTTCCTCCTCCCGCTCCGCCTCATCAGATGCTCTTCTTCCTGGCCCCCTTGCTTCCCCTGGCTGCTATCTAACGGTGATCTCAACCACTCTTGACTAATAACTCCTCCATTTATATCTCTGATTCAGTCTTTATGTTCACAGTTCCCAATAATTTCAAGTTACCAACTAGAAATATCCACCTGGGTGTAGTCACTTACTAAACTGTTTCAGTGCCTTTAATGTGCCAGAAACTGTGCACTAGCTTAGGGAGCACGCAGGGAGACAATCCTCACGCTCACAGGTCATTTTACATTCCAGTCCAGGAAGCAGAGGGTTAGGTGCACTTTAACCCCGACAGGCGCTGTAATGCTAGCAGACCGAAACCACACTTTTAATGCACCTTTGGCCTTGCTACTCCTCATATTCTGCATTTTCTCCTCCTCCTGCTCCTCTGCTCAGCCCCTGTACTCAGTCACTATGCCCCATCAATTCTATCTTCAATACATCTCTTTACTACCTCTCCTTCATCCCCTCTTCCACTGTCTGTAATCCCACCACTTACAGGGAGGCTGAGGCAGGAGGAGGCGCTGCATAGGGAGACCCTGTCTCAAAAAAATAAACCAAACAAAAAGTCCCGCAGTATTTCCCACTGCCTGGAGCCTTTATTATTCTAACTTATCTCTATTAGCCCCAACTCCTTTGCAACCTGTGCCCCTGTAAGAACCAGCTCTCTACACAGGACCAAATCACTTACACCTTCCATCCTTTCTGCTGGCCTCCTTCCCCCTCCCTGGCAATCCACAAAATTCAAAACCAACATTTAAGAGCTCATTCGGGCAGTAACACAGATGTTGAGCTCAGACGCCACAAGCTAACCCGTGTCTGGCTGTATGATCCTGGGCAAGTTACTCCTATCTTTCTGAACTTCAGTGTCCCTTTCCAAAGGAGAACAGCAGCAGCTACTTCACAGGAATTGAGAACTGAGTTAACACACGGAAAGTCCCTGACACATAGCAAATGCAATACAAGTGTGGAACTATTACTTTATCTTTACCACTACCCCTCCCCCAAAGTTACACACTCCCCTTTGTACTCTCAGGGGACTTTATCACAAGGGATTATGACGCTACCTCCTTACCATACTGTGATGATCTCAGGGCAGGAACTTGGTCTTAATCATTTATCCTCAGCCAACACTATGTCATATTTTGATCTGAAAGTTTTAAGTGTGGAGCATGTTTAAACCAAATGCTCTGTGGGTTCGAATGAAAATGCAGTATCTGAGCCAAGTGTTAAAAGATAAGCTAAGTATCAAGTAAAAGGTCGGGGCGGGGGGAAGCACTTCACAACACCAAAATGCATGCATAAAGTGCACAGGTGCTTGGGCAACAACAAGCAGACAGGTATGTGTGGGGTGGGGATGGCATTCAAACCAGAGCAGCATGCCTATAATCCCAGCAATCTGGGAGGCTGAGGCAGGACAGCAAATTCAATCCCAGCGTGGACTGCTTCCAAGACCCTGTCTCAAATCAAAATAAAGGACTGTCATGTAGATCAGTGCGAAGACCCTAAACTCAATTCCCAACACCGAAACAAACAAAAAAAGGCCAGTCAGGGTTATAAACAGCAATGAAGGCTGGGAATTTAGCTCAGTGGTTGGAGTGCTTGCCTTGCAAGCACAAGGGCCTGAGTTTGATCCCCAGCACAAAAAAAAATAAAAATTAAAAAATTTTTAAAAATAGCTCCTCTCTGGGCCTGGGCCTGGGTCACGCCAACATGGCCAAATGCACCAAGGTCGGCACTGTTGGTAAACGTGGGACCCGCGATGGTGCCTCCCTCTGGAAAATGGAGAAGAAAACTGAAATCAGCCGGCACGCCAAGTACACCTGCTCCTTCTGTGGCAAGACCTAGATGAAGAGATGGGCTGTAGGGATCTGGCATTGTGGTTCTTGCATGAGAACAGTGGCTGGTGGTGCCTGGACCTACAACACCACTTCTGTGGTCACAGTCAGGTCTGACATCAGAAGACTGAAGGAATTCAAAAACCAATAGACGCTCTACTGTTTGAGACGTTCCCAGCCTATAATAAATGGGTTAATTTATGTAAAAGAATAATAACAATAAATAAAAAAAATAAACAGCAATGAATGCCAGCTTACAGAGCTCAGGCCTTACTTTGAAAAGAATAAGGTCCAAGGAAGCAAGCTGGGACCACAAAAAAGGAGGATGAGGTAAATATTGCCAAGGTGAAATGTCAGTGACTTTTCTGACATACGGACGAAGGCCAGGGTTTCTTGCACAACTAGAAAATGATGCCATTAGTGAAGATAAAGATATCAAGGGAGGAGCATGGCTAGGAGTGCCGATGATGTGCTACTCCACCTAAATTAATTTTTGAGAACAAACATATTATTTAGAATTGAAACCAAATGCTAAAAGAGAATTATGCCACCCCTCTGGCATGTACTGCTCAAGCACATCAGAGTAGAATGTATCCAGTTCAAAGGGCTCCCTTGTTTACTAAATAAATTACAGCCCTTCCTTGGGGTGGGGAGCTCTATGCACATGTGAGGCTGAGGTAATTCAAACCTGGCCAGTCATTTTCTAGATGTATTCTTTTTTTTTCTTTGTCTTTTGTGGAGTTGACTTTATTTTTTTTTTATTATTTTTTACCAAGAACACATATTGGTACATTGTATACATAATGATCACATTCAACATGGTTAATCTGTACCTGTACATGATATATCTTGGTCTCTCTCCCTCCTCCCCACCCCTCTAGATGTATTCTTAAAACCCACCCTTTAGTTTCTCACAAAACAATATTTTCTTAACACTATAAGGTTCTGTTTTGATCAGAATATCATGATGAAAACTTGTCTGCCTAGATTTATTTTAAAACACTGACTTTTACTTTGCCTTCTGCTTTGTACGCTTGTGTTAAATTTTTAAACCATGCTTCTCTGCAACTCCTATCCAATGTGCACTTTATGCTTTTCTTTGTCAAGACTCCCTTTCTTTTTCTTTTTTGTTGTGAATTTATCTGCGTTGAATATCTGAATCTATTTTTTTTCCCCCAGTGACTGGGATTGAACTCAGGGCCTCATGCTTGCTAGGCAAGTATTCTACCACTTGAGCTAAATCCCCAGCCCCAAGACCCCCTTTCTTATAGGCTGAACAAAAATTGCAGTATCTTAAAGTTCTCAGATGACAATCTATAACAGGAAAAACACAATCTAAGGAAATTTAAACAAGCCAGATATTCCTGTTGCTGAAAAGGGGAAATAGTAGAATAACTTTGTGCAACAGTAATCAAACTTCAGCGCACAACAGAAACATTGTGGGTGTTTTTTTTTGGGGGGGTGGGGGAGAGGGTTGTTAGGGATAGAACTCAGGCTCTTGCACTTGCTACGCAAACGCTCTACCACTGAGGTAACCCCTTCAGTGCTTTTTTTTTTTTTTTTTTTTTGAGACAGGGTGACCCTGTGTAGTAACCCAGGCAGGCCTCCAACTTATAGTGGTCCTTGCACTTCAGCCTCAGCCTCAGCCTCCACCTCCGCTCTAGGGTGCTAAACTTACAGGAGTGCACAGCACCACGCCCAGCTTTTTGGGGTACTAATTTAAAAAGCAGGTATCTGTCCTTCTTCCCACTCCAGGAGAGTCTGATTTTGTAAGGGCAGATCTTTTTGCCTCTCAAACACCCCAGGTGATGCTGATGCAAGAATTTCAAGGCCACTTTGAGAAATGTCTGCCTTGACTGATGTCAGAAACAAGGTTTAAAATCCAGTACCTGAAGGCCAGGCGTAGTGTGGCATGCCGGTAAGTCCCAGCACTCAGGAGGCCCATTGCCTGAACTATATAGCAATGCCCTGTCCACCCCTCCCCCAAAAAACCAAATCCAGCTCTCTTACTTTGTGTGACCTCAGACCACTAAGAGTTTCTCTGAGATTTGAATTTCTCATCTATAAAAGGCAGATACTAAAGACTTCAGAGGTATAAAAGAGGCTATCAATGAAAGTGCTTATATAGTGCTCAATAGTGCTCAGCTGTAATTATTACTGATTTACCCTGTTCCATAAGAGAAAAATGAAGAAGCAATGTACTTTTTTTTTTTTTTTTTGTGGGTGCTGGGGATCGAACACGGCCTTGTGCTTGCTAGGCTAGCACTCTACGACTTGAGCTAAATCCTCAGCCCCACATTTTTTTTTTTGAGGCAGGGCCTTACTATGCGGCCCAAGCTGACCTCCAGCTCAAGATCCTCCAGCCTCAGGCTCACAGGTGCTGGATTACAAGCATGCACCACCATGGCCAATTGTGTTATTCATCACATTTTAGAAGCTTTCTAACTCATGATGTTTTTTCCATTGTGGGAGGTAAGGATAGAACACAGGGCCTTGTGCATGCTAGGCAAGTGCTCTACCAACTGAACTATACACCCCCAATCTACTTTTTCTACTTTCTTGTTAAAATTTTCAAGATTCAAAAAGAACTGCCTAGTCAGCCATGTTCTTTGTCTTCCTCCTTAATTTGGTAATACATGAAAAAAGTTTCTGGACATGTTACTGAAGTGCTTCCAGTTCTAGCAAATCTTAGGAAGGCAGAAAGCCATTAACACAAAGATTCAGTAGGGTGTGGTGGAGCAAGTCTGTAATTCCAACACCCTAGGAAGCTGAGGCAGGAGAATCAAAGTTCAAACACAGCCTTGGCAATTTACTGACTCTGTGAGACCCTGCCTAAAAAAAATAAATAAAAAGGGCTGGGGATGTTGCTCAGTATGAAGGCCTTGGGCTCAATTCCTAATACATGCACACACCAATTTTTCATCATAAAATATTCTACTTTTCATACTATCTATGTAAAAAAAAAATTAGTACTTGTACAGAACATCAGATTTAACAAGAAAACAAATCCTGTTTATTTTTCCTGGCAGACAAAAGACACAAAGCTGTTATGTAAATAAAGCTATATGCTTTATTTTAGAAAAATCAGTTTGTGCTATAATCTACCACGTTTCATTAAATAACCGTTGCCAATTTCCTTATTTTAAAATCCAAAGTATATTTTGCAAATGTTCACATAATTTTGCTGCCTTAGCCCAGAAGATACATATACACGTTTACACACATGCATCTTGTCATAATTCACTGGAAATTAAACTTTAGAAACTAGAAGTCTGGAGCTGGAGATTGAGCTCAGTGGTAGAGTGCTTGCCTAGCAAGCACAAGACCCTGAGTTCAATCCCCAGCACTGCAAAAAAAAAAAAAAAGAAAGAAAGAAACTAGAAGTCTATGATATTTTTGCATTACCCAGAAATTAATGATGCACCCTCTGCATTTCTCTATTTGAAAACTTGATAAAGGTCACCAGTTAATACGGCTTTATCTCTTATTACAAACAGCAAAGATAGTCTACAAAATTTTATCACCTAGGACTGAGGATTTCACTTGTCTAGTATGTGTGATGCCCCGAGTTCAATCCCCAATACCACACACACACACACACAAAAAAATCATCACCTACCAAAATCCACTAAGAGATTTCAACTCTCACATTATCTAAAATACAGAAATAAAACCAAAATGGGAGACAAGTGCAGGTTGCGAAATGTGAAGGAACCACAACACTCAACACGCTGAGAGGTAGTTATCATCTATCAATATTTTTCAAGTGTTCACTCCTACAAGGCACTGTACACATTACCACCCTTCACCCAAGGCAAACGAGGTGGGAGAGGGGTGAGATGAGAAACTGGAGCCTTGAAGTCCCTGGACACTAAGGCAAAAGGGTGATTAGCAGGGGCAGGTAGTGGGTACCCAAGAAGAGGCGAAAGGGCAGACTCTGATCAAAAAGAACCAAACGTCCGCTGAGATTTCAAAGTTACGTTCATTAGCTTTCTAGTGGTAACCATTTCACATTGTATACACATATTGAAGTATCAGAGGTTGGGGATTTAGCTCAGTGATACAGTGATTGCTTAGCAAGAGCATGGCCCAGTTCGATCCCCAGCACAACCCCTCCCCACAAAAAGCAAAGTATCACGCTATACATCCCAAATATGTACAATTATCATTTGTCAGTCATACTTCAGTAAAGCTGGGGGGCACCAAGGGAACAGTGCAAAAGATTTTTTTCTTAATGTTAGAAAAAGCCAGGTGTGGTGGGCAGGCCTGTAACCCCAGCACTTGGGAGGCTGAGATAGGAGGATCGAAGCAAGTTCGAGGCCAGCCTGGACTATGTGGAGGGATCCTGTGTCAAAAAACCAAAAACTAAATAATTTTTTAAAAAAGTTAAAAACACCGTGGTCTACCAGCACTTTGCAAAATCTGACAAAGAGCACTGAAGAACAGTTAAGATTGGTGACTGTAAAGATCCTTGGCAAAGGGTATTAAGAATAAACCAGTACTGCTGGGCGTGGTGGTGCACGCCTGTGATCCCAGCGCTCGGGAGGCTGAGGCAGGAGGATCGCCCCGAGTTTGAGGCCAGCCTGGACTACACAGTGAGTTCAAGGGCAGCCTTGAACACACAGAGATCTTGTCTCTAAAGACCAGAAAAAAACAATTAAAGAAAGAATAAGCCCGTGCTGTGTGTGCTTGAGAAGGATGGGGAGGAGCGGATTCCAGGGGGAAAAAGCTGAGGGTCCCGACTAGAAGGTCTGAGGATGGGTTTTCTCGGCCTCAAGTGGCGAGAGCGAGCGCTCCAGCTCCGGCCTCCACCTCCACCTGCACCGAGCCCCGGAGTAGGGAGGTCACCGGAGGGTCGCATCCGGGCCCGGAGACCAGAGAGCGGCCGCGGGTCCGCGGGAAACCGGGAGCAGAGCTGCCCTCAGGAGGAAGCGCTGCAGGAGGGCGGGGCCGGTGCGGCGAGGAAATCGAAGAAGGGCGACCGGGAAGGGGTGCGCACGGCTGCAGCCCCCTCCTCAGGCCACACCCGGGCCCGGTGACATGGGGAAGGCAGGGTCCCGCGAGAGACAAGGAGACAGAACTTACTCCACGGTCTTCCTCCGAGAGGAAGTCGGGGCCGTCGTCCAGGCCTTCCTGCGGGGCCGGCGGGCCGAGCGCGCCGGGGGAGGGGATGGGATGGGGAAAACACAAAGGGAGACATTAGTGCCAGGCCGGCGCGGTTCCCGCGTCCGCCCCGCGCCCGCCGCCCCACCGCGCGCCCCGGGCTCGCCGCCGCTGAGAACACCCACCATCATGGCTGCTCCGCGTCTAGGGAAGCTGAAGCGCGCACGCGCGGCGGCCAGAGCAGCGGGCGGCGGGGGGCGGGGCGGTGGTGGGGCGGGGGGTCGTCGGGGCGGGGTCTCCGGGTTGCCCCGCCCCCTCCGGCGCCAGGGGCCGCAGAGAGGGAGAAAGGATGGTGGGCCTTCTGCTCAAGGTAGAAGCATCCACTTCCAGGAGGCCTGGAGGCCCAGACAGACCCACAGGGCTGGGGGCAGCTCGGGGCTGTCCGGCTGATCTGAAAGGGCAATAGGCCGCCTGGGTTGCTGCCCAGTTCCCTTGACCCGAAGGCTCCAGAAAGAAACCTTTTCGGTACCCTGGAGGAACGAACCACAGTAAATCATGTAGTCTTTTCATTGAACTGCACGATAATTAAGCACAATGAGTATCATTTTGCCTGTGGAGTTGAAGGAACCAAGCGCTTTCACACAGTAAGCAGTCAGGAGCTATAATCAAAGCTTTACTGCTGGAGAGGTAATAACTACCTCGAGGATTGGGGCCCTAGTGGTTGAGCACTATAAAAATGAGCTCTTCCCATTACAAGAGTTTTCCTTTCCTTTACAGGAAGAAATTCCCCCGACCTAACAGTCCAGCTGCACTGTGTGGACAGCCGCAGGCGCTTCAGACTCCTAGTGGTGGCAAATATGTGGCACGCATGTACAGCTGGTTATTTGGGGTTTTTTTGGTGGGAGTGCGGGGATCAAACTCATACTCTTGCACTTCCTAGGCAAGCACTCCACCACTGAGCTAAACTAGGCAAGTGCTCCGCCACTGAGCTAAATCCCCGACCCCGGCAGCTGCTGTTTGTTGTCAGTGAAAGCTCTAAAAGGTTCACCATCACTGGCACTAGGTGAGTCAGTTTAACACCCGCCATGTCTCACGCCCAAGCAATCCTGGGCTTCCCACGTTTGGGCCAGAAAAAGACCTATTCGAATCCTTCCTCTTCCTCACT
Organism: Hystrix cristata; assembly: GCA_004026905.1. Taxonomy (NCBI): domain Eukaryota; kingdom Metazoa; phylum Chordata; class Mammalia; order Rodentia; family Hystricidae; genus Hystrix; species Hystrix cristata. The sequence continues at coordinate 63,294 of PVJO010004678.1, forward strand.
CCTTGTATGTAATAGTACCAAATATTGTTTCTACAATTGAGCACTCTTAAATTGATCCTGGTTTCCCTACTTCCACAGTAACCCCATCAGCATCCCTTGTCTGGACCTTTGCCATAAACTAACTTTTCTCATTTTCCATACCTTTCTCCCTTTCTATAGACTTTCCTCCTTGGACACAGATGCTGATGACAACACTACTACCCTGCTCAGTAATTGTTAGAAGCCTCCGTCATTACCCAATGGTCCAGGTCCTCTGCCTACAATTCCAGGCCCTCCACATTTGAAGTAGGACAGCCTACTTTGCCAGGCTCTCCATCCTATATTATTGAATTGAAGCTCTTAAAACAACAGCAAAATGAATAATTTTTAAAATTTTTATTTACTTATTATTTTGGTTTCGTGAGACAGGCTATGTAGTTCAGGCTGGACTTGAACTCACTATGTACCCCAGGCTAGCCTCGAACTCTTGGCGATTCTCCTGCCTTAGTCTCCCCAGTGCTGGGATTACAGATATGTGCCACCACACCTGGTTTCACATAGTATTTTTTTTTTACATAATCAAGATAATTTTCTATAATATTGTATCATACTATTTTTCAGCATGAGATGTATCAATATATTCAACCAGGGGCTGGGTGAACTCAGGGCCTTGCATTTGCTAGGCAAGTGCTCTACCACTGAGCTAAATCCTCAACCTTTTTTTTTTTTAATAGAAATATTCTGTTTTATTTTGGAAAGAAGCTACATGGGTATACACATTTGTTAAAACTAATTGAACAATTATGATTTTCACATTTTATTTGATTTTTTATTAGTACATGTTTGCAATACATAATAATTACTTTTTTTTAATAATTACATTTATTGTAGGGGAGTTTGTACACGTACATACCACACTTTAATTCTTTTTTTATCCTCTTTCTGTCCCATCTCTTCTTGCTTCTCCAGCTCTAATTCCCCTTCCCATTTACAAAATTTCTACTTTTTTCTTCAATTCTTTCTTTTTATCCCTTTTCCTTCTCTTCCTTCCCCTTCCCTCCTTCTCTTATTCCCTTTCTTATTTGAAAAAGATCTCCCTATTGCCTATTATCTAGCTTTTATTTTGCGATTTAGTTATATTTTGGTCTTCTTATATAAAAGAAAACATGTGATAGTTAAACTTGTGCATCTTATTTATTGCACTTAACATTATGGTCTCAAGGTGCTTCCGCCTAGCTATGAAAGCCTCAAATTTATCCTTCTCTATGGCAGAGTAGTACTCCTTTGTGTATAAATACCACATTTTCTTTAACCATTCATGATCCATATGTTGATGGACATATAGGCTGTATATGTGCTGCCAAAGTGAGCACTATGAACATATAGGCTGTTTCCAAGTTTTGCTTTTATAGATTGGGTTACTATAAATGTGAGTGTGTATGTGTCACTGTAATATAATGATGTAAACTCTTTCCGGAAGATAAGAAGGGCAATACTGGGTCAAATGTAATTTCTACTTTCTGTTTTTTGTTTTGTTTATTTTTGTTTTTGTTTTTGACATGGGGTCTTGCTTTGTAGCTCATGCTAGCCTTGAACTCACTGGCAATCCTCCTGCCTCAATTTCCTAAGTGCTGGGATTACAGGCATGCACCACCATGCCTAGCTGTAGATTCAGTTTTTTTGCTTTTTTTTTTTTTCTTAGTTTTTTTTTGAGGCAAGGTCTCACTATGTAGTTGAGGCAGGCCTTGAACTCACTATGTAGCCCAGGCTGGCATTGAAATTGTAGTGATCCTTCTGCCTCAGCCTCCCAAATGCTGGGATTACAGGCCTGGGCTACCACGCCTGATTTGGTTTAATTTTTTGATCATAGCCATTCCTTCTGGGGTGAGATGGAATCTCAGTGTTTTGTTTTTGGTTTTGTTTTTTTTAAAACAGCATCTCACTTTCTAGCTCAGACTGTCCTTGAACTCACTATGTAGCCCAGGCTGGCCTTGAACTCACAGCCATCCTGCTGTCTCAGTCTTTGGAGGGCTGAGATTACAGGCGTGCACCACCAAACCTGGCCATGGTGTTGTTTTAATTTGCATTCTCTAATGGCTACCGAGGTTGAACATTTCTTCTTGTATTTATTGGCCATTTGTACTTTGTCTGAGAAGGGTCTATTCATTTTGGTTGCCCATTTTTTGACTGGGTCTTTTATTTGGGGGAGTTAACTTTTTTTGAATTCTTTATATAATCTGGATGTTAGTCCTCTGTTTTAGGAGTAACTGACAAGTTTTTTCCTGTTTTATTGTCTCTTCATTCTTTTGGTTATTTCCTTTGTTGTATAGAAGTTTTTTAACTTGATACGATCCCATTTCCTCATTCTTGGTATCATTTCTTGCCTACATGACTATTCTATATCTAGTATAGTACTTGTTACAGAGAAGACTGAAAGAAAACATTGATTAAACAATTTAAATTGTATTTATGGAAACTCATTTTCGTAATATTTTTCCCTCCACAGTACTGGGAATTAGACCCAGGAAATCCTGAGCCACAATCCCAGCCATTTTAACTCTTGATATTTTTGTTTGTTTGTTTGTTTTGTTTGTTTTGTTTTTTTTAACTCTTGACATTTTTGAGACAGGGTCTCACTATGTAGTCCAGGCTGGCCTTGAGCTCACTGTGTAGCTCAGGTTGGCCTCAAACTCGTGATGATCCTCCTGCCTCACCTCGTAGAGTGCTTGGGATTAAGGAGTGCACCACCATGCCTAGCTAACTTTGTCATTTAAATTTAGGTTATGAAGTTTTTAACATGCCCAAGTTTTGAAATTTTATTTAAGTAGACTATTACAGGCATGGTGGCACACACTTATAATCCCAGCACTCACGAGGCTGAGGCAGGAGGACAGCTGTGAGTTTGAGGCCAGCCTGAGCTACATAGTGAATTCAAGGCCAGTTGAAATAGATAGAGAGACTCTGTTTTAAAAACAACGATGGAGGATTACAGGTGTGTGCCACACCTGGCTAAATTATTTCTGAGTTACATGTCCATATTGATAATTCATTAGTCTCATTCCTCCCTCATGCTGATGGTACGGTTAGAAACAAAGGTGCTGAGGGAGCCACTCCCTTCCCCAAAAGCTCAACCATAAACATCATTTTAAAGATTATCCAAGCTTCCATCTTCTTAGAGGAAGCCCAAAATATAAACATCATTTTAAGGATTATCCAGGCTTCCATCTTCTTAAAGGAGGTACAAAACATAGCAACAAAAAGCCTAAATGATTGTCCCGCCTCAAGGGCACGGGTAATCAGTTAGGGCAGCCAGCTGAGAAACTCAGTGGGAGGCACCTAGGTGTCAGAGATGGCGGCCCTTTAAATTCAAGGAGCCTGAGTTAGCAAGACAACATACTCTTTTTGCCTTTTTCACTCATGTGTGCCTTCAGGCCCTTTGCTCCTGCCCTTTCTTCCCTTTCTGCCCTTTCCGCCCTTTTCCCCCTTTCCCTTGGTCCACCCACTACCTTTCTGGAGATCTCCAATAAACTAGCCACTTTCTACCTACTACGGAGTGTATGCTTGGGATTTCTTTCCTCGTGATACACAAGAACTTGGACTATTTTTGGCCCACTCAACTGTAATACTGAGACAGTAGAGGCACAAGATATAAAACCTGGAGAAAGGACTAGGGATTTAGCTCAGTGGTTAGAGTGCTTGCCTCACAAGCACAAGGCCCTGAGTTCAGTCCCCAACCACTCCCCACAAAAAGAAAAATATTCCAAATGGCACTGCCTTCTTTTCTGAAAAGGTATGTGTGTTTGCATAAGGGAGAATGAGTAATATATACAGAACCCAGGCTTTGTTTGGAAAACCTGCTGTTTTACCCTATTGCTTTCAACCGTAGGGATAACTTGGCCCTTTTATTATAGACAGCAAAGTAAGGTAGGAATATTATAGGCAGTCAGACAGGGCTGGGCCCTCAATGGAGTCAATACACAAGAGGAGAATAGCTACAACTATGGCTGGAGGCGCATCCATTGAAGGTCAGGACTCAAAATAAGGCTGAGGGATAAACAATGAACTGAAGATCACACTCATCTGATCTGATAAAGTCTAGGTCACCCAAGTGGGCGACCAAGACCTCCAGATCCACCCCATCCTTGAATGTCTTTATTCTTTCCATGTTCATTTGCTATGTGACCTTCTTCCCCATTGGATCAATATTACCTAAGTGACTACACTTGTAATATTATTGGTTAATCATCATTTTTACACACATTGTACCCACCTCATGATTTTGCTCTATAAAACTTCCCCTGAAAATTGAGCTCGTTAGCAACCCACTCAGGTCCCCTTCTGTCTCTCAGGAGCTCTCTTTCTCTTTCTCAATAAATTTCCTACTCTTAACCTCCTTTGTTCCTTAGAATTCATTCTTCGACTTTGGGGAACACAAACTCAGCGTAACTGACTTCTAGCAGGTTGGGAGTTATATTTTTTCCTCTATATCACTTTGTTTAAGATCTAAGATTTCCAGGAGCGAGAACCAAAGTCCAGCAAAGACTACAGGAGACAAGTGCCAGGCAGGCCATGAAATGGCCTCAACCTCCTCCACAGAAGTTCCAAGAAAGAAACATTCCAAGCCCGGCATGTTGGCGCAAGCCTGTAATCCCAGCACTTGGGAAGCTGAGGCAGGAGGATCACCGTGAGTTTGAGGCCTGTGTGGGTTACCTAATGGGTTCTAGGCCGACCTGGACTACACAGCGAGACTCTGTCTCAAAAATACATAAATAAATAAGCCAAAGAAGCTGAGGCAGGAGGATACCAAACTGGAGCACAGCCTGGGCAGTTTAACAAGACCTTGTCTCAAAATTTAAAAAAAAAAATTATTATTTTCATTTAAACATTTTAAAAAGGGACAGGAGTGTAGCTCAGTGGGAAAGCCCTGAGTTGAATGCCCAGTACCGAAAGGGGAGTGAAGGGGACATTCAGGGATCAAAGAGGTCTTCCAGTCCCAGAGAAATCGGCCTGAAAATCCCCTTCAGATAGCTAGTTTGTGTCTCTAGCACCACTCCTGGACTGCTCTCGCCTACGGTGGGCTCAGGAGCGCGGTCAGACTCTGCATCCGGTAGAGAAGGAAAGGGCGGTCCCAGGAAATCCTTCCGTCGTCGGTAGAGGTTGCCTCTGGTGACAGAGAAAAGAATCAAAGTACAGTGCGGCTCAGAAGCAGAAGCCGCCAAGATTTGGGTGCGTGTAGGTGCACCCGTGAATCCTCCTATGTTCTTGCTGCCTGAACTGATTTCCTTTCTCATTTCTGTTTCTACAAATCCAATCTGTCCTTAAAGCTCCGGCCTGGGCGATATTCCCACGGCCCCCCTTCTCTACCTGCCTGGGCCGGGAGCAGTCGCTGCTGTCCGAATCCGGCCCCGGGAGGAGCAGTCTGCCCTTCCAGCCTGTTTTCTTATACGAAATATGGAAATAATTACATAGACTCTGGACCCAGACTGCCTGGTTACAAATCTCAGGCTTCCCACTTAATTACTTTTTATTTTAAAAATTTTAGCAAAAGGGAGTTGGGGATTTAGCTCAGTGGTAGAGCGCCTGCCTAGCAATCACAACGCTCTAAATTCAATTCCGAGCACCCCCCCCAAAAAAAAAACCAGGTGTACTGGCACACTCCTGTAAACCCAGCACCAGGGAGGCTGAGGCACGAGGATCATTGCAGTTCAAGGTCATCATGGGCTACACAGTGAGTTCAAAGCAAGTCTAAACTACAAGTGAGACCCTGTCTCAAAAAACAAAACAAAACAAAAACCAACCAACCAAACAAAACAGCCTTACTGGTCATAGTGGCGAGTGCCTGTAATCCCAGCACTCTGGAGGCTGAGGAAGGAAAATCCCTGCAAATTCAAGCCCCGGGCTGGGGATTTAGCTCAGTGATTAGAGTGCTTGCCTCACAAGCACAAGGCCCTGAGTTTTATCCCTGGGGAAAAAAAAAAATTCAAAACCAGCCTGGGCTACATAGTGAGTTGAAGGACAGCCTGCACTACAAAGCAAGATCTTGTCTCTAAATAAATAAATAAATAAATAAAATAAAATTAAGATCGGTATCATACCCATCACTAGCTCTAGTTATTTAATGTGTTAACAAAAGCACATGTTATTGTATCATTTGTTTAAAATTTCAACACTATTTTTTTAACACTATTTTTTTTTTTTTGAGACAGGATCTTGCCATGTAGTTCGGGCTGGCCTGGAATGCTTGTAATCCTCCTGCCTCAGCCTCTGGGGTGCTAGGATTACAGGCATGGGCCATTATGCCCACCATAACTTCCTACACTTATATTTCAAGATTACTTTGTTTCTTTTACAATCTTATTTTATGCCTGGTGATTGAACAATTACCCTGGAAGTCTACAAAATAACTCAATAGTACTCCTCAAAATCATGAAAAACTAGACTGAGACATTTTCACAGGTCAGAAGAAGCTGAGGAGACAACTAAAATATAGTGCAGTATCTTAGATTAGACTCCAGAAGAGAAAAGAGACATTAATGGAAAAACTGGTAAAATGTAAACCGAGTCTGGAGTTCCAAGTTTTTGTTTTGTTTTGTTTTGGTGCCAGGATTCAAACTCAGGGCCTTGTGCTTGCAAGACAAGCACTCTAACCACTGAGCTAAATCAGCCCCTGAGTCTGGAGTTTAGTTTTCTTTTTTGTTTGTTTGTTTTTTTGAGACAGGGTCTCGCTATGGATTCCAGGCTGGCCTGGAACTCACTATGTAGCCCAGGCTGGCCTCGAAATCTCGGTGATCCTCCTCCCTCAGCCTCCCGAGTCCTGGGATTACAGGTGTGTGCCACCACTGAGTTTAGTTATTAACAATGTACAGATATTGGACTGTACAGTAATTTAAAGTGATACATTAGGGGAAATTGAAACGAAGTAGGGAGTACATGGGAAGTCTTTATACTTTCTTTGCAACTTTTCTGTTGTCTAAAATTATTCCAAAATAGGGGTTGGGGATTTAGCTCAAGTGGTAGAGCACTTACCTAGCAAGCACAAGGCCCTGAGTTTGATCCCCAGCAGCACCCCCCAAAAAAAACCAAAAAATCAATTCCAAAATAAAGTTGTTGTTTTTTGAAATCATTATTTTTTAAAGGGATCCAGGCATCCACCACACGAAATGACTCCAGATCGCCGTCTGTGGCACCTCGCACACAGTTACGCAGGGCAGAGAGAGCACCAGGATCAAGCAGGAAATGTTGCTGGCCGCACCTTGCAGCAGGAACATGGTTTGTGCCCAACACTTAGCATGGGGTTGTCCTGGAGCAAAGGGGTCTGGGAAGCAGAACCCTGGCTGGGCAGCAGCCACTCTGCCCTGTGAAAGGAGTTGTGCCTAAACTAGCCATTTGTCACATGTGTCCAAGAGGCAGATCACATAGATCCGTACATCAGTCAGGATTCTAACAAGCAGCTGGGCATGGCTAGGCACCCCTGTAGTCCCAGCACTTGGGAGGCTGAGGCATGAGGATCACTGCAAATTCGAGGCCAGTCTGGGCTACATAGTAAGTTCAAGGCCAGCCTGAACTGCACAGCAAGACCCTGTCTCAAAAAAAAAAACCAAAAACAGCAGAAACAGGGGCTGGGGATTTAGCTCAGTGGTTAGAATACTTGCCTTGCATGCACAAGGTCCTGAGTTTGATCCCCAGCACCAAACGAAAACAGAACAAAACAAAACAACAACAACAAAGAAATAGGATTCTAACAGGAAACAATGGTGCCTGAACTAAGATGCTTCAAGGAAGGTTCACTGACAAAGGGGAAAAGTTCAAAATTAAGGGGATAATACAGGAACCCAGGGCCAGCAGAAGCTTCAAAGGATTTAAATCTTCTTGAGGGTGGCAATAAATCCAGCAGCCTAGAAGAGAATCTTAATAAACTCTCAAGAGGGTTGAGGATTTAGCTCAAGTGGTAGGGCACTTGCGAGTGCGAGACCCGGAGTTCAATGCCCAGCACCCAAAAAACAAAAAACAAAAACCTGAAAATAGGCTGGGGATGTAGCTCAGTTCACAGCCCTGGGCCTCAGTCCCCAGTACTGCAAAAACAAGCAACTAAACTCTCCACAGATAGTTTTCTTTCGTTCGTTGGTTTGGTTTGGTTTGGTTTTCAGACACGCTCTCGCCGTGGTAGCCCAGGCTGGCCTCTAACTCACCGCCTTGCTTGGCAACAAGCAGTTTTATTAGAGTTGCAATAAAATGAAGGAACGGCTGGGAAATATTAAACAAAGATGACCTTGAGCTGAAAAGCTAAAGAATGGCTTTTTCAAATACAAAGATTTAAGCCACCTACCACTGCATTTGAGTCTCAGGTCTGCCATTTATAAGTGAAACGGGACTTGTTTTTTGTTTCGTTTTGTTTTGGTTTGGTTTTTTTTTGGGGGGGGTTGCTCTTATCAATATTAAAGCAATGAATTTAAGTACTTCTCTAACTTTTGGTCCTTGCTTCCCATCATCTTCCTTTTTCTGTAGGACACCTGGCTGGGGGACTAATGGGAAGGCATGAACTCGCTGGTCCTGCCCTGAAGAGCCTGTGTGGGCAGAACAGAGGAGGAAGCGCTACAGGCCTTGGCCCTGAGGAGCTGGGGCTGGAAAATAGGAAGTGGGCAGGAAGGAAGCCCTGGATCTTTCTTTACTCGCTTCAGACTTCAGCTCTGGGGAGCTGGGCCCCAAACATGCTGAGGCAGCGCTCATGGGAGGGGAGGCTCTCGCCCCGGACTCCGAGTGCACTGTGAGCCCATCTGGTCTGCAGGCTTCTCTTTCCCCGGAGCTGAGCAAGGCCCTTCCTCGGAATCAGAAGACGGCTCAGCTGGGTGCCAGCAGGTCTTCCCTGTGTAAAGCTCCTGGCAAATCTTGGCATCACATATTTCAACTCTGAAGGGATTTTCTGAGGACCCAGTCAAAACTTGGAGGCATTTTATACCACCACCTCCATGCCCAGAGATCTCAGAACCAATCATCTCTGACCCTCTTCCTGTTTCCATCCCTCTAAAACTTTCCCAGACCCTCACCCCTCACCCTGGGGTGATTTAGCTGGGCTTCTCAGAGCCTCACAGTGGGTTCAAAGGACCTGGGGGTTCTTTCTGAAAATGCATGGAGTTATCTGCTCTTACATTCTACCACCACATTGTTAGTCACTTCCCTGACCATGCACAATTTATACAATTTCCTGTGCTTGGCAGTTTCTAAAAAGGAAAGTCACCCAGGCATGGTGACACACGCCTGTAAGATCAGCATTCAGGAGGCTGAGGCGGGAGGACCACTGCAGATTGGAGGTCAGCCTCAGCTACTCAAGGCCAGCCTGAACTACATAGTGAGACCTGTCTTTTTTTTTTTTCTGGTGCCAGGGATCGAACTCAGGGCCTTGTGCTTGCAAGGCAAGCACTCTAATCACTGAGCTAAATCCCCAGCCCCAGTGAGACCTGTCTAAAAAAACCAAAAAATAAAACGGAAAGTCATCAGAACATGTATCCACATTTTAAGAGAATATTGGTAGCATACAGTAACTGTAAAGTATAAAAACGAAATTTCACTGGGCGTGGTGGTGAGGTAGCGTGGCAAGGCCTGGCTGGAAAGGCGGGTAACCTGGGGGAGTGGCCTGGACCGGTCCTCAGCCTGGGCACAGAATCCAAGCCACTGGGGACCTGATGTAGAATCCTCATGGGTTTCCTCGAGAGCTTGGACAAGATGAAGAAAGGCAGCAGCACAGAGGAAGCGCTCTCTTGGGACCTGCGCTGTCGGTCCTGCGTTCGCGCTGCGCGGGAGGTTATGTCCATCCCTGATGCGTCAGGCCCGTCATGTCTTTTTTATGACAGCCCAAATTGTGTCCCTTAGGCATGCTGCATATTTTTGCTTTCTTTTGTTATTTTCTCCTTTTTTTTTAACTTTTTCTCTGTTTGGCTCAAACTCATTCTGCAGAGCCAGTTTCTCCCTCTGTTTGCCATTTTGAGTAAACTGTGACACTGCTTTTGGCCCATTTTGTCCAATTCTTTGTTCCAGGTGGAAAGAGCCTGGAATTTGGAGTACAGCTGCCCAATAACAGTGGCACACTCCTTTAATCCCAGCACTCGGGAGGCTGAGGCAGGAGGATCTCCGCAAGTTCAAGGCCAGCCTGGGTTACATAGTGAGTTCAAGGCCCGCCTGAACTACAAAGCAACACCCTGTCTCAACCCCCATCCCCCAGAAATTTCCTTCCCCCTCTTGTACTTAATAGGGACCTTAGATGTATGTGGTATGGGAAGGTTCCAAAAATTCCAGTGAAAACCACCATGGTCTGCCACAGAATTCACTGGGAAGCTGAGACTGTAGTGACTACGGAACCCAGGGCAGAGGGGTGAGACCCTCGCTGGGAGCAGAAAGGCCGTCAGTGTGGGTGCAGGGACCCATGGCCTCGAAGACTTCATGAAGCCTCCAGAGGAGACCGGCCAGATGTGCTCTCCCTTTCTTGTCCCCAGCTACACCGAGGCCGTGTTGGCCGGCCTTCCAACAGATAAGAGTATCTGTGTGAGTCACTCCACGGGAGATCCTGAAAAAGGATGTGCACAGATCTAGCCGGAAACCTCGTACACAATTGCAGTGGTTTCCTCTTACTTCAGTAACAAGTTATCACAATCTTGGTTGTTTCAAACCACAAACATCCTCGCTAGCATCATTTTGATGCTGCTGCTGCTGCTGCTGCTGATGATGATGATGATGATGTCTGTTTTGAGATAGAGTCTTGCTATGGAGTTCAGGCTGGCTTTGAACTCACTATGTAGCCCAGGCTGGCCTTGAATTCACAGTGATCCTCCTGCTTCAGCCTCGAAGGTGCTGGGATTACAGCTGTGTGCCACCGCGCCCGGCACCAGCATTATTTGTATCCTAGCCTTTCTGATTGGGGTGAGATGGAATCTTAATGTCACCATGATTTGCACTTCCCTGACTAGTGAGTCTTTCTTCCTTTTTTTTTTTTTCGGTGGTGGGGATCAAACTCAGGGCCTTGTGCTTACAAGGCAAGCACTCTGACCACTGAGCTAAATCCCCAGCCCTCTTTCTTCCTTTATATTTATTTATTTGTTGGTCATTTTGTGGGTCTTGCTACGTAGTCCAGGCTGGCCTTGAGCTCACTGTGTAGCCCAGTCTGTCCTCAAACTCATGGTGATGCTCCTGCTTCACCTCCTGAGTGCTGGAATTACAGGCATGTGCCACAGTGCCCAGTTTTCTTTTCTTCCTTATTTTTATTTATTTCATTTTGTATTTTGAACCTAGGACATTTCTGCTAAGCTACACCCTCAGCTCGTTTTTTATTTTATGGTGTTTTTTGCGGGGAGGGGGTGCCAAGGATCGAACTCAGGGCCTTGTTTTTGCTAGGCAAGCCCTCTACCACTGAGCTAAATCCCCAGCCCCTTATTTTATGTTTTGAGATGGGGTCTCACTAAGTTGCCCAGACTGGCTTGAACTTGCAATCCTTCTGCCTCAGCCTCCCAGAGTGCTGGGCTTCCAGGCATGTACCACTACAACAGGCTAGAAATGAACTAGAGAAACAAGGGTATTTGCTACACAGAGTCCAATCATGTGATAGATTCCTACACGCACATAACGCACTTTAATCATTTTCGCCCCCTTTACCCCTTTCGCCCCCGTGCCCGAACTACATGGTGAGACCCTGTCTTAAAAAAACAAAACAAACAAACAAAAAAAAGAGAGGCAGCCGGGAGTGGGAGACGCCCTTAGTTCTGTCCTGGGGGAGGATGAGGTAGGGACTGCGAGGTGAGGGCTTTACCCAGAAAGCTGAGCTGTTGTCCCATCTTTTCTGTCATCTCCTGAACAAGATGAAAGGCAGAGGGGCTGGCAGGTGCTGCTTGTCACCATGTCATGAGGCTGCACAGGGGCTTCTGCCCAGAGGGCCAGGGACCCGGTGCCACCCAGGATTTAACTGAGGCCCAAGGGAAACCAAGCACCATGCTTTCGCATCACTTGGCTCATTATTTCCTTGTCTCATGAGTTATAAAGGGACAAGAAATGTCCTGAGCATATTGTACAACTTGCTGGTGATAATACAATCCTGGGAGAAACAGGCCCGATGCCTGATGCTCCTGGACGGCGTCTGCAAGTGCTCAGAAACTCACTGTGTCTACTGCTAGAACAGACTCCTGAGGACAGGAAGTTTATTTTCCAGCAAAGTTGCCTAAAGATGGCCTGTGAAATGGACTTCAGTTTCCTGCTGTCATTACAGATAGTGTCATAGTGACACATTTCTTCTTTTGCAGTGCTAGGGATTGAACGCAGGGCCTTGCCCGTGCTGGGCAAGCACTTCCCTATTGAGCTTACTTCCCCTTCCCCTACAGTGGCACATTTTTTTTGGGGGGGGTGGCTTTTTTTGTTTTTTTGAGACAGGGTCTCTGTATAGTTCAAGCTGGACTTGAACTCACTATGTAGCCCAGGCTGGCCTCCAACTCAGGGAATTCTCCTGCCTCAGCCTCTGGTATGCTGAGATTACTGATGTGCACCACCACGCCTGGCTAGTGGCACATTTCTAATCCCAAAGATTATGTGTTATGATGGGACGAATAATCCACCTGCCAAGTAGAAGTCTGTGTCTTACTCTCTAAAACCTGTAAATATGTTACCTTTCATAGCAAAGGGGAATTAGATCAAATTAAATTTGCCAAGCAGATCCTTCAGATAAATTATTGCATTTTAATGTTTCTGAATTTTATTTTATTTTATTTTATTTTTTTGGTTTTTTGAGATAGGGTCTCACTATGTAGTTCAGGCTGACCTCGAACTTGCAGCAATCCTCCTGCCTCTGCCTCCCAAGTGCTGGGATTACAGGCATGTGCCACCATGCCCGGCTCATTTCTGAATTTTAAAATCCCTGGTCTGTTCCCTCTCATGAAGAAATCATCCTGTAACTCCTCCATTCGGGTTTAGACTCCAGTTTGGACGTTGCTCTGGGCCCACCTAGTGCCTCTGCTCAGTTAGAAGAAGGTGCCTTCTTCGGGGGGCCTCCCAGCAGAAAGCGGGCTCACCGTGGCCAGTACCCCTGCTCACTGACGTCTTTGATCCCTCCAGGCCCGCTCATTTCTCAAAGAACAGTTGAGCTCTTTCTTCCCTGGCTCGGGGCCATCCAACTTATTTCCAAAGGGCCTCATCTTCATAATTAATTGTGAAATGTATTCTTGAATTTTAATAGCTCTAATACTGGAATTACAGGTGTGCGCTACCACTCCCAGCCTGATTTATTTTTATTGCAAGATAGGGTCTTGCTATAGAACTCAGGCTGCCCTCAAACTCGTGATCCTCTCGCCTCAGCCTGCCAAGTCCTGGGATTGCAGCCATGTGTCATCCTGCCCGGCTAGTTTTGGTTTTTCTTTTCCCTCTGCTACATATACACCATGGTGCTGGTGATGGTGATGAAGAGAATAAAGGTTCCTAAGTAAATATGTTCAAGTTATTATATGAAGAAAAAAAAGGCCTGTTCCAGGAAAATAAATGGTCCTTTCTTTGACACATGAGCAATTGTGTTTTTTTTGAGCAATTGTATATTACACCCCTGTCTGCTACAGAATAGAATTCAGTGTCTCCACAGCACTTTAAAGTTCTTAAAATTCAAAATGCTGAAAGTGCAGATGTGTTTGTAAGTGCACACAGAGGGTGGGGAGCCTGCAAGTTCCCGAAAGGCAGCAGAGCATCAGCCAACTTTAGGGAGGGTCATGCGTGTGTGTGTGCCTGTGTGTGTGCGTGTGTGTGTCCTGCCAAGGGGAAGCTAGCAAGGTAGCGTTCTGACATTCCAAGAAGATTCACTGACAGCATTTGGGGAAAACAGAATCACACAGAGTGTTCATGCCAACTACAAGCTACATCTTGATTCAATTTTTTTTTAGTTCTGGGAATTGAAATCAGGGAGCTCTGAGCTACATCCACAGCCCTTTTTTATTTTTTATTTTTGAGACGGCTCCCTTCGCAGGTCACCTTGCTGGTTTCCCTGCAGCCTGGAGACCCCATCCCAAGAAGCGAGTCATCCGCCGAGTGCCTGCTGAGCTGCACCTGCCTGGACCCCTGTCCGACTCGCCTCCCCTCGCCCCGTAGGCCGTGGAGCTGTGGACATGTTCAGGGCTGGGGGTTGCCAACTCGGTTTGACAGATGAGATCCCCAGCAGAGACGAAGAAAGGCTGCAAGGATGGTGTTGTTGCCCAGCGTCGTTCCGGAAACATCTCCTTGGGTGGCTGGGCCCTGACCCGTCTGGGCAGGCCTCTCTCCACGACACCCAGAGGGTCTGTCCCTCCCCTTCCTTCCACAGCTAGCGCAGGTACTGCTGTCGCAGGTCTCCCTAGATCCTCTGCACACTTATTACCCACCCTGTCATCTTTGCCATCTGTTTCCTCCTGGAACAGACACTTTCCTGATGGATGCAATTTACCAAGATATCCTTGGCCATAAACATCCAACTACAAATTAGTTTATGAAGCTGCTTTTCAAGTTATAACTACTTAAGGTCCGGTTCAAAGGGAAAGGGACATGGGATAATTCATCTTTACAGAAATGAAAGTGAAACAACACAATGCAACAGAAGAACTAAGAGATCTTGCCAGGCGTGATGGTGCACCCCTGTGATTCCAGCACTCAGGATGCTGAGGCAGGAGGATCAAGAGTTCCAGGCCAGTCTAGTCTACATAGTAAGACCATGAGTAAAAAATAAAACAAAACAAAATAAAACAAAAACAACCAAACCAAACCAATTGACAATCAAAAACTAGGAGATCTCAGAGTTCCAGGTCAGCAGGTTACAGTATTTCTGGGCCTCATTTTCCTCATCTCTACTGGGTGTTAAGCAGACCAGTGACTTTCAGTTTGTATTTAGCCAAAATAGGTAGTTTCTTTTTTCTTTTTTGGGGGGGAGGGTGGGGACAGGGGCGGGAGAGTGTTGGGAATGAAACTCAGGGCCTGGCAGTTGCTAGGTAAGCCCTCTACCACTGAGCTAAATCCCCAGCCCCAGAAACCTGTAGTTTAATCGAGGTTCCTCAGTGGCCCCTAACCTGGGGGTGGGGCGAGCAGAGAAAGGACAGGAGCAAAGAGACAGAACGCCATCCAACTTCAACCAGGACACCTCTGGACTCTCTGCTTCTGCTCCTTGTGTGTATAATCACAGCAGCGACAGAACATCCTCCCGCCCTCTGCTAGGCTCTTTTAGGATTTAACTGCAGGGCTCTGTGGTGGGACAGGGTAGGCAGGGTCAGGGCAATGGAAAAAAGTCTGAGTCCCCCACTCCCACAGAGGCCAGCAGGCAGCCACAAGAAGGACTGGCTTCCAGGTCTGCCCTCTGGCGCTCACAGATTTCCTATGGAGAGGTATTCTGGGGAAGGGAAGAAGAAAAAAAAAGACATGCTCCCAGGATGGGGAGCTTAGATTTGTTTAGCTTTTTTTTTTTTTTTTTTTTTTTGGAGCTGGGGATCGAACTCAGGTTCTTATGCTTGCAAGGCCAGCACTCTAACCGCTGAGCTAAATCCCCAGCCCTTGTTTAGTTTTAATATTAAAGGGAATGTGACTATATTTTGTTTTGATTTTTGTTTTTTTGAGACAAGGTCTCACTATGTTATTCAGGCTGGCACTGAACTTACTAGGTAGCCCAAGGCTGGCCTTTAACTCTCAGCAATCCTCCTGCCTCAGCCTCCCAAGTGCTGGAATTACAGATGTGCACCATCATGCCCAGCAGTATGACTATCTTTTGGACTCCTATATGTTTGGTTTTTTTGTTTTTTGTGGTGCCGGGGATCGAACTCAGGCCCTTGTGCTTGCAAGGCAAGCACTCTAATCACTGAGCTAAATCCCCAGCCCCTGGACTCCTATATGATAGAAGCAAATGTTTTTGTTTTTGTTTTTAGGTTTTTTGAGACAGAGTCTCACTGTGTAGCTCAGGCTGACCTTGAACTCATTATGTAGCCCAGGCTCACTTTGAACTCATGGCAATCCTCCTGCCTCAGATCCCAAATGCTGGGATTACAGACATGTGCCACCACGCCCGGCAAAGCAAACGTGACATATAGACAGTGTATAGTACATAACGGTTATTCAGTAGCTGTGGAATAGATGAATGAATGGGAGCCTGAAAATAAGAATGGGGGGCCAGGGATTTAGCTCAGTGATTAGAGAGCTTGCCTCGCAAGCATGAGGCCCTGAGTTCGATTCCTGGTACCAAAAAAAAAAAGAAAGAAAGAAAATAAGAATGGGCTCTGGGTAACACTGTCTTAGAGTATAAGGATTCTGCTATAAAAACATATACAATGGGTATCCATATGCAGAAGACTGAATCTTGCCAGGTGTGGTGGTGCACTCCTGTAATTCCAGCACTTGGGAGGCTGAGGCAGGAGGATTGCTACAAGTATGAGGCCAGCCTAGGTTACATGGCGAGTTCAAGACCAGTCTGGACTACATAGCAAGACTCTGTCTCAGAAAAACAAAATATCCCACAATAAACAGATTGAATCTAGACCATACCTCTCCCATGTACTAACTCAAAATCAAA
This sequence comes from Hystrix cristata, assembly GCA_004026905.1. Lineage (NCBI taxonomy): Eukaryota > Metazoa > Chordata > Mammalia > Rodentia > Hystricidae > Hystrix > Hystrix cristata. Next base: position 79,810 of record PVJO010004678.1, read on the forward strand.
ATGGATCAAAAATCTAAATGTTAAACCAGAAACAACATCCTGAAAGACAAGATAGGCAAAACTCTTGAAGTCATAGGTATAGGCGAGGCCTTTCTGAACAGAACCCCAGTTGCACAAGAAATAGTTCTAAGAATCAACAAACGGGATCATATTAAATTAAAAAGCTTCCGCACAGCAAAAGAAACAACCAACAAGGGCTGAGGACTTAGCTCAGTGGTAGAGGGCTTGCTTAGCAAGTGTAAGGCCCTGAGTTCAATCCCCAGCACCAAAAAACAAACAAACAAAAACCCCAACAGAGTGAAAAGACAACTTACAGAATGGGAAAAAAAGTTTGACAGCAATTCCTCAGAGGACTCATATCTAGACTATATAAAGAACTCAAAAAAAATTAGATCCCCAAAATAAAAGACCCAATCAAAAAATGGGCAACTGAAATGAACTGACATTTCTAGGAAAAACTACAAATGATCAATAAATACCTGAAGAAATGTTCAGCCATTAGAGAAATGCAAATTAAAACTACACTGAGATTCTACCTCAATCCAGAAAGAATGGCTGTCATCAAGAGATCAAATGATAACAAACACTGGTCAGGCTGTGGGGAAAAAAGAAACTTCTACACTGTTGGTGGGAATGTAAACTAGTACAATCACTATGGAAATCAGTATAGAGATTCTTCAAAAAACTAAAACTAGAAATTCCATTTCACTCAGCTGTTCCCCTTCTAGATATCTTCCCAAGAGATTTAAAATCATCATATTACACAGGTACTACCAATCTGTGTTTATAGCAGCACAATTCATAATAACTAAATCTTGGAACTGGCCCATATATCCATCAACAATGGATGGATAAAGAAAATGTACTTATATATCATGGAGTACTACTCTGCCATAAAAAGGCCAAAGCCTTGAGTCATTTGTAGGAAAATGGATGCACCTTGAGACCATGATCGTAAGTGAAATAAATCAGACACATAAGCTTAAATATCACGTAGTTTCTCTTATAGGAGAAACCAGAGTGAAAATAAAAAGCAACATAAAAGGCAGATAATAGGGAATAGGGAGATAGACCATTCTCAAAGGGGAAAAAGATCAAGAGATGGAGGGGGGAGAGAGAAGAGGGATAAGAGATGGAAAAAAGGAATTAAGATGTGTTATGTACGTGTACCAACTCCACACAAGGAATGTAAACATTATGTACTACACACATGTGCTAATAAACTAAAATAATAAAAATAAATAAACACCTAGAAAATAAAACAACTGCATACCAAAAGAGTCCATATTAGAAGTCTCTGTCCTCTGAAGGTCAGTGAGTGTGGACACACCTCCCACTC
>PVJO010004678.1:81248-106980 GCA_004026905.1 Hystrix cristata
AGGGCCTTGTGCTTGCAAGGCAAGCACTCCAACCACTGAGCTAAATCCCCAGCCCCACGTTTATTTTTTGAGACAGGGTCTTATTATGTAGTTCAGACTGGCCTTGAACTCACTAGCCCAGGTTGATCTCGAACTTGTGGAGATCCTCCAGCCTCAGTCTCCCAAGTGCTGGGATTACAGGCATGTGGCACCACATCTGCTGGAAATACATATTTCAAATAATGCATACTTCTCCATTTTGGCATTTTCTTTTCTTTGTGGTTCAACAAGCTCAAAGAAAGATTTAATTGAGTTAATGCCACAATGTAAGCCACCAGACTTTCAAAAATCTTTTTTATTTGCAGCAATTATAAATTCATAGGAAATCAAACAACTAGCACAGAGAGGTCCTACATACGCTTTAATCATAAGTATATTACTTAAGTGTACAATCCATTTAAATAGCTTTTAGTCACTTTATTTAATTATTCTCCTGGATTGCTGATCACTTTAGATGTTGGGAATCAACAGACAATCGATCACATTTTAAATGGGATCTCAAGCTAAGTGCAGTGGTGCATGCACGTCAGTAATCCAGCACTGGGGAAGCTGAGGCGCCTGAGCTTACATAGAGACCCTGCCTCAAAAAAAAAAAAGTATTTCACACGCACTTCTGATTAATGAGTAAAGTGGAAGTTGGTACTTAAGTTATCTTTAAGGGATAAGCTTTCAGAAGAAGGCGACTTGGTAGGGAAATTAGAAGAGACAAAAGCTTGTTTTAGGGAGTTATTTGAAAATGTTAAATCCTCTGAAACTGTTAACGCTGCCTGGCTTTCCGGAGATAACCACTAGAGGGCACTCTGGTTTCTATGGACTGAGGAAGAGGCGGGGGATCCCTCCAGAAGCCAGAGGGCAGCTTTAAATTTATACCTCTAGCGAGATACTTTCACCTTGCAGCCTGTTGGATGACGCAGAATATGCAGAATTTTTTTTTTTATGATGAAATCGGATCCTTCTAAACTTCCAAATAGACATGTTAACTATTGTTATTACACAAATAATATTAAAATAACTCCATGAGAATGAGAAAACAAGCCACAGGCTGAGAAAATGTTTACAAAAGATATATCTAGTAAGGGACTATTATCCAAAATATTTAAAGAACTCTTGAAACTCAATAAGAAAATAAATAACCTGATTTAAAAAATAGGCCAGGGCTGGGGATTTAGCTCAGTGGTTAGAGTGTTTGCCTTGCAAGCACAAGGCCCTGTGTTCGATCCCCAGCACTACCAAAAAAAAAAAAAAAAGGCGAAAGATTTGATGAGACACCACAAAAAGAAGACAAACAGCTGCAAATAAGTAAAACATGTTCCACATAAAATGCCATTAGGAAAACGCCAATTAAAACCTTGACATACGCTGTACACCTTTTGGAATCACCAAATCCATGACACTCACAACACCAGATGTTGGTGAGGATGTAGAGCAACAGAAATTCTCCTTACTGATAGACATCAAAAATGATACAGCCACTCTGAGAGACAGTTATTTACAAAACTAAATGTGATCTTACCGCACTGGCCATCCAGCAGTCATCCTTCTTGGGATTTACCCAAATAAGCTGAAAATTTCTGTCCACAAAGACCTGCACAGCATGTAGAACAGCTCTGCTCCAAATCGCCAAGATGCGCTTTGGGAGTTGAGTGACTAACACACTGTGGTCCACTAGCCAGGAGACCATTAGTCAGCACTAAAACAAATGAGAAGAAATTAAGGAACCTTAAATGTATACTCCTTTTTTTTTAGAGGTTTCAAACATATTGTTCACTCACTAGTGCTGATCACAGAAAAAAAATTTAAATTCCTGATTAAGCATTCTGACTGTCCAGCCAATGGTATTTTTTAAGTTTGACATGGTGATATCATCTTGACGTGATTAAGATGGTGGTATCTTGTGACCTCCAGGAGAGTAAATGTGCTACAGCTCACGTGCAATTTCTTCCAGTCCCAGCTTGGTCCTCCTCCGGTGTCTCCTCTTGGAGTTGAACCTGATTTTATTACCAGTTTTCATCCAAAGCCAGTGGGATGATTCTGCTTTTGCTTCTTGGCCAGGAATCACTTGATTCTGAAAGTCCCGTGAGAAGACACGGTTAGGCTGGAGGTGAGTGCACGCCATGATGGCGGACAGAGGCAGAAGAGAGTTTAAATGTATACTCCTAAGTGAAAGAAGCCAATCTAAAGGCTACATTCTGTACGGTTCCACCTACATGAAATTACAGAAAAAGCAAAACTATGTTTGTTTGTTTTGGTGCTGGGGATCAAACTCAAGGCCTTGAGCTTGCTAGGCAAGTGCTCTACCACTGAGCTAAGTCCCCAACCCCAGAAAAAGGCAAAACTATGGACACAATAGACAAGATCAGTGTTTGCCAGGGTTTAGAAAAAGGGAGGAATGAATGGGGGCGCACAGAGGACTTTTTGTTTTTATTTTTTTTCCTTTTCTTTTCTTCTTTTTCTTTTCTTTTTTTTTGGGGGGGGAGGGTGCTGGGGCTCAAACTCAGGGCCTTGCACTTGCTAAGCAAGCACTCTACCACTGAGCTAAATCCTCAACCCTTTTCACACTTTTCTTTTCTTTCTTGGGACAGGGTCTCGCCATGTAGCCCAGGTTGGCCTTGAACTTGTGGCAATTCTCCTGCCTCAGCCTCCGGAGTGCTGGGATTACAGGTGTGCATCACCACGCCCAGCTGTTTTTTTTTAATTTTTAAAAAATTTTTTTAAATTTTTAAAAAATTTTTTATTTTTGCCCAGCTGTTTTAAATTTATCTTTTTATGCCTTTTTTTCCCCTCTTTTTTCCTGCTCTTTTTTTGCGAGCATGAAGGACTTTTAGGGCAGTAAACCACTGTGGATATTAGAATAATGGATACATGTTATTATGCATTTGTCAATCACACAGAATGTACAAATGTGAGCGGGAACCCTGAAGTCAACTGTGAACTTCAGAGGATCATGCTGTGTTAGTTAGTGTCGGTTCCTCGGTTGTCACAACCAAGCCAGCCTGGTGTGTGAAGCTGACATGTGGGGCAGTGGGGTATATGGGTTGTCGCTGTTCTTTCAGCTCACAGAACCTAAAGGTGATTTTAAAAATATGTAGCCAGGAGCAGCAGTGGGTTTTTTTTTTTTTTTTTTTTTTTTTTTTTTGGTTCTGGGGATCGAACTCAGGTCCTTGTGTTTGCAAGGCAAGCACTTTAACCACTGAGCTAAATCCCCAGCCCAGGAGCAGCAGTGTTGCTCAGTGGTTACAGTGCTTGCCTAGCATGCACAAGGCCCTGAATTTGACCTCCAGCACTCGCACTCCCCCCAAAAAACCATGAAGTCTAGGCCAGACATCTGGCCTGTAATCCTGAGGAAGGAGCATTCCAAGATGGATTCCAGCCTGAGCAAATTAGCAATCTAGGGAAACCCCTTCTCAAAATAAAAAATGGCTGGGGATGTAGCTCACTGCAAAGTCCCAGTATTGCAAAAGGAGAAAAAAAAGTTGATTTTTTAGGCCAGACATGGTGGCAGACACCTGTAATCTCAGCACTCCGGAAGCTGAGGCAGGAGGATCACTGTGATTTTGAGGCCAGCCTGGGCTACACAGTGCGAGTCCAGTCTACACTACACAGCAAGATCCAGGCTCAAACAAAAAAACAAACAAACAAACAAAAAAGTTGTTTTATTCTTGTATCAACATTTCCCAATTATTCACCTTGTTCTTTGGCTCAGTTATTTAATTATACAGGTTTCCAGGAGATGACTTACAATGATCAGGATTCCTAACCTTGCACACTCTTTCTGTGTCCACATTCGTTGCCTGAGCCACAGTGCTGTACGGACCTATTTCTCCAGGGGCCTCAAACTGACTCTGTGAGTAGTGACATGTTCCAAGCAGCCTGTCAGACAGCAAAGCTTGCTCTTCTTTACCTTTGGTAAATAGTCTATGCAACGGGATTAGCATTTTCCCTGCAAGAAATAACCCGAACTTCGCTAGGAATAAATCAGGATGTGTTTCAGATGTTGCAAAGTCCATCTGGGAAGAAAGGAGTATTTGCTGAAGACCCTGCACAGGTCAGGCCCTTGCTGGGGTTGTCACACACTGGTCCATCTCTGTTGTCCTCTCACCTCAGGCAAGCCAGGCGAGAGTGGCCAGCCAGTAGCAGGAGCGGGGTGTTGAAAGAAGCGAACCTAAGACATTTCTGCCTCTTTGTGCCTTTTTCCAGGAAAGCCCCCCGGGTCTGTCTTCAGACACCTCACCACAAGTTTCCTTTGCACTTTCTGGGGCTGGCTGCGCAATGGGGTTCATTTTCCCTTACTCCCAATAGTCGACATTTTGGAATTTGCTTGGTGCTCGCAGTAGACCCTCTGGTCTTATGAAACAGCCCAAAACCAAAGTAATAGAGGTTTTTAAAGAATGGTTTTTGGTGTGGGTTAGACAGTAGGAAAGGCAGGCCGAGGAAGGCCAGCGAAGGGAGATGGATTTTACCTTGTGTATTTGTGTGATTTTTTTTATACTTGTGTAATTTTTGAATATTTTATGGTTAGAATGAATTCACAAGTTACTTTCTTTTAGTAGGAGAGAAGTAGCTTTCTAAGCAAATACAATGTAGAAAGAGCCAGAATGCAGTATAGATTCTATTTTTAACAATGTATATGTAGTAATTTGCAGATAAAGCCCTCTTTTGAGAGGACATAAAGAGGACCAAGGTTTCCTTCGATGGCTATTTGCTTCTCTTTGTCCCTCACACCCTACACACAGAAACACAAACAAAAGCCTCTCATTGTTTCCCCTGACGGAACAACTGATGACTAAGTGGCTGAATAAATCATCCAGAGTTACCAAAACTTCATTCCCAGTCACTCGACACCATGTAGGGAAGACTATGTTGGAAATGTGCAGCTGTTAAAATCTCCACCGCCCCCGCTGAAAAATCAGGGGATCCGGGGAATAAGAAAGCAGAAACTACTACTGCCGATGAAATGCCTCATGTAAACAGCTCCCCCATTCATCCAGCGTGAAAACACACTCCCCCTTCCCTCTCGGGCACTCGAACACGGGCTGTTTCCACGACAGATCGAAGGCACGAAGGGCGCCTGTGGGACCCTCGCTGTGCCGGTGGGTGAGCGGGGCTCACAACAGACTCCCTCCTGCTCCCCACGCTGCTTTCTCAGCGCGCGTGAAGGCGGCAGCGCCTCTAGTCGTTGCCGTTAGGCGCCAAAAGCCCCTCAAATCCCTCTTCAGCCTTCAGCGGTGAGTCCCCTACTTTCCCCTGCTCACACCACCTGAATAATCAGGAACGCCTGAGGACCGATTCATGGAGCCGCCGGCATGGGACAGTTTGTACACGCACATGCACAGTGTAAATGTACAAAGACATACACTACTTTTATATATGTGTGTGTCTACATTTATATATGAGAAGGAAGAGAGAGAGAAATTCATTGTAAATTGAGGGCCTAGGCAGCTGGCTTTACTTTCTTTTTTGGCGGGGGAAGTCTGGATATTGAACGCAGGTCATTGAGCTTGCTGGGCAAGCGCTCTACCGATGAGCTAAATCCCCAACCTCTTAAAATTATTTTGAGTTACTGATAGGCGTATTCCTCATAAACATTACATGGGGGGGCTTTTTTTTTTTTTTTTTGACAGGGTCTCTTTATGTAGTCCAGACTGGCCTTGAACTCGAAGTGATACTCCTGTCTCAGCCTCCCCAGTGCTGGGATCACAGGTGTGAGCCACCACACCGTACTCAGAAACATTTAAGTATTCTTTTTTGCAGTACTGAAGGTTGAACCCAGGGTCTTTGCACTGAGCTATATCTCAGCCCTTTTTTACTTTTTACTTTCGAGACAGAGACTTGCTAAGTCACTAAATTGCCTAAACTGGGTCTCAATTTGCCACGCTCTTGCCTCAGCCTCCCCCAGAGCACTGGGATTACAGGTGTGCGCCCTCAACCCCACTCTTCATTAACGTTTAAATTGTGTGGATGAGATCTAACAGCTCGATCCTGTTGTAGTCACTTATGATTATATCATGTTCACCTATTTGTTTTTACTTCACTCTCTTGGCTTTTAAGACTTTTGGTAACTATGTTTTTTGGAAGTTTCTCGATTCATTGATTTAGGCTGTCTCTGGGTTTTTTCTTTTTTCTTTTTCTTTCTTTTTCTTCTTTTAGTGCTGGGAATCGAACTCAGGGGCTAGTGCTTGCAAGGCAAGCACTCTAACCGCTGAGCTAAATCCCCAGCCCCTTTAAATAGTTTTTAAAACTTATTTTACATAACAAGAATTAGAGTGGTGGTGCGGTTTGGAGTTGGTTGATTCAGTGGCTCAATGTTGTCAAGGACACAGATTCTTTCCGCTTGTTCCTGGCCATCCTAACTGAACTGGCTTTGTCCCCCAGCTTGTCCCTTCCTGGTCTCCTTGGCGACTTCTCTTCCTGATGATGGCTCTTGAATTCCGAGCCCCACCCAGAGCCCAGGACTGCTCGGGTGTCCTTACCTAGGAGCTGAGGCCTGGGGCTTTGCCCCGCTCCCGGAGGTCATCCAGTCTGACTCCAGCTGGCAGAGCACAGGGACCAGGCCCTGACCCTTCTCCTGGCTCTGTCTGAGAGATGAATTCACATCTCAAATTAAACACCGTAAGCTGCTCAGAAGTGGGACTCACTGATTTTGCCTCATCACAGCTGCCTCCTGGGACGCCGCCCTTGCCTGCTTTTCCTGGGTCTCCAGCATCCCGGATGCTGCTCCTGTGGCTGCAAGGTGTCTCCCCCTACCCCCCCGACCCCCGAGTTCAGACCAGCCCTGCTCAGGGCAGATTCCACTAGGAAACGGCGGCGGAATGCTTTCCTCTGTATCTGCCCACACCTGTCACTGCATTTATTTTGTTAACTTTTATTGACAGGGCCTTCCTGTGTAGTTCAGGCTGGCTTTGAACTCACAATGTAGCCCAGACTGGCCTCAAACTTGCAGAGATCCTCTTGCCTCAGTATTACGGTGTCTACAAGTAACTATGTTTTTAAAATTTGAGACAGGGTCTTGCCATGTAGTTCACACTGGCCTTGAACTCACTTTGTAGTCCAGACTGGCCCCAAACTCGTGGCAGTCCTCCTGTTGGGATTACAGGTGTGCACCATCACACCCAGCTTTACAAGTAGCTCTTTTTGGAGGGTGCTTCCTGGGGATCAAACTCAGGGCCTTGGGCTTGCTAGGTAAGTACTCTACCACTTGAGCTAAATCCCCAACCTCTACACCTTCTAAGTGGTTCAGTAAAAAATCTTTTAAAAGAGAGAAGAGGAAACAAATGTAGTGAAATTTAATTGATTAATCTGTGTAACACATAGTGTTGGATGTACTACTTTGTAATGTACTTACTTTATTTATTAGTGGCCCTGGAGATTGAACCCAGACAGTGCTGAGCTACATCCCTAGGATTTTTAAAATTTTTTAAAATTCTGAGACAGGATCTCACTGGGTTATCCAGACTGATCTCAAACCTGTGGTCCCACTTAAGTGGGACTATAGGCATATATCACTAACCCTGACTTGTATTTTTTAAAAAAACTTTATTAGTACATATTTGCCATACATAACTGACTTAGATATTTTGTGTGTTTGAAAAATCTCAAAAGTTGGAAAGCTGTGCCAGGCAGAGATGCGCCCTCTCCTGAGTAATGCCTGTGTGTGCACGTGAGTGTGCACACAGGGGTGGATGTGTGTAGAGGGTATCGTTTTAAATTTATATTTAGAAAGCTTGGAGGCGTGATCATTCAAGAAAGCAGATGAGGTCATTGTCCATTTAAGACTCCCATTAATAGGCTCACCGGTGGCCGGGCTGCTCAGGCACACGCTCCCTGAGGGCAGAGGCTGCACCAGCCCCTCTGCCACCTGCGCCCCTCGCCCAGGGCACTGTGTGAAGGCACAGTGACTGCTCATGCCCCACACGGGAGGTGGCCGGCATCTCTCTCCGCAGTGGCTGCTCACATACAGGCAGGTCCACCTATCTGGTTCCGTCTGTCGGGCTGAGTTGTCACAGGAGGTAGGAGGTGACACATCCATCTTGCCAGGTGGCCAGCTCTGTTCTAAACTTTCACACACATCAAAAAATAAAAAAATAAATAAATAAACTTTCACACACATCATCTTCCTCCATCGGCACAGCCTCCTGATGAGGGAGGAATTAATCATCCTCGTCTGTGAATGAGCAAAGGAAGCTCACAGTTGGTTGAGGTTTTACTTCAAGTCACACAGCTGGAACATGGTGGAGCTGCAGTCTTTCCACTGGGAAGAAACCCAGTAAGTGTCCAGTGTTGGTCACGGGGCTCCAGACTGTCCTGGGTTAGCACATGCAACTCCTGCGGACCTCACAAAGTGATCGGCCGGATGTTGGAAGATGTGCCCTTTTGCTGTGGAGAAGCGGAGAGCCTGTATGTGTCCCCGAGGGCAGGCACGGTGGTCCTGTGCTTCCCCTCCACGGTACTGACATCCATCGAACGGTTCAGCAGAGTGATTCAAGCTCCATCACCTTGTTAGACAGTTACAACGGGCCCTGCTGTGGTGCTGGCCTTCGGAGTGTGAATCACTGATGATTGCTTTCTCATCTTTTGTTAGGCTGGAGCAACCTTCTTTTATTTCTTCTTCTTTTTTTAAAGAAAGTGACTCAGGAATTAACTTCCTCCTGTAGTTGATCTTCCAGGTTCAGTAGTCCTAAGCGTGTGGATTTCACTGGAACAAACGATGTTTTGGCACCTCTTAGAATCTAATTCTTCTAAAGAAATCAATAATAAGCAGCGTCAGGTGGTATCCGACTTTTCACCTATTCTACAGCACTGTGTGGGGAGAAACTGAGACTTCCTGTAGGCATTTTGGTAAAACTCATCATTGGTTGGGCTTTCCCACTATTTGGTCTTCAGGTCTAGGACCTAAGTGTCCAGATGGGAAAATGCCTGCATTAGTAAAGATTTCTTATTTTGTGTAAAATAAGCTTGTTTGTATATTGTATGAGCTGTAGTTCCTGCTTCTTTAAAGCTGAGAAGGTTTAGAGTTGGGTATTTTCTTTATTTCTCATTTAACTATTTTTTGGGTTTTTTGTTTATTTTTAATTTTTTATTTGTCTTTCTTTTCTCATTTAACTATTTACAGAATTCTTTTTGCTCTTCCTATCACCCTACTAAAATCAGATAGAAATTGGACCCCTGAATCATCACATTTTGAGTGGTCACTTACCTAGTTCCACTGACATTGGTCTAGGTACACGGCAGAGAGAGAGGTCTACGAATGCTTACTGAGCTTCCACTTGTGTTGTCGATGTAGAGCTTGCAGCCCCAGAGCCTATATTACATTTTTAAGTGTTAAGGTTTAGATCTATAACGTCCCCCAAAGCCTTATTTGTTTGTTTGGGATTTTGGGGACAGGGTCTTGCTATGTAGTTCATGCTGGCCTTGAACACACTATGTAGCATAGGCTGGCCTCAGATGCATGGTGATTCTCCTGCTTCAGCCTCCCAAATGCTGGGATTACAGGTGTGTTGTGCCACCATGCCCGGCTTCTTATGTTTTTTTTTGTGTTTTTTTTTTTTTTTTTTTTTTTGGTGCTGGGGAATCGAACTCGGGGCGTTGCGCTTGCAAGGCAAGCACTCTAACCACCGAGCTAAATCCCCAGCCCTCGGCTTCTTATGTTTTAAAAGCTGATTGGATCATAGAGGCACAAGAGTCGTCAGCGGACTTGTCAACAGTAGCTGGATGTGTGTTAGGAGGTGAGGCATGGTCAGAAGAGGTAGCCACAAGGGGCTGACCTGGAAGAGTATATTCTTGTCCCTGGCTTCTCCCTTCTCTTTCTGCTTCCTGGCTGCCATGGGTGAGGAGCTATCCTCTGTTGGCCCTTTCACCATGCCATTTCTTGGAGTCAGCCAACTATAAACTACACCCACTGGAAACTGTGAGACAAAATAAACTTCTCCTCCTTGAACTTGTGGTATTTTGTCCTAGTGATAAAATAGCTGTCTAAACAGAAAACTGGTACCAGAAATGCTACCAGAAGCCTTTGGAATGGTTTACAGAAGGAGTTTGGAAAGGTTTGGAGATTTTGGCTAGAGAAGCCTTAAAATGGTATAAGTGGAGATTGATTAGAGGTTCTGGTCAGAGCACGAAGCTGCCAAGCATGGTGGCACGTGCCTGTAATCCCAGCACTTGGGAGGCTGAGGCAGAAGGATTGCATAGAGTTCAAGGCCAGCCTGAACTACATAGCGAGACTGTCTCACCCCTCCCCCCACAAATAGTTACTCTTTTTAGCAACCAGCTCTCCTGTGGCCCAACTATTAGGCACTTTCTTTCCCACTGCCAGCAAAACTAAATTATTTAACTCTGCTTTGGGGCCTGATTTTTATCATCCCTCTGGCTATATGCAGCCAGCAGCTGCCATGCCACAGCCTGAACGTGGGCTGCCTTGAAATTTTCTCCACCAGATTAATTAGTCTACCACCTTTAAATTCCGACTCAGTGGGCTGGGGATTCAGCCTAGTGGTTAGCTTTGCAAGCACAAGACCCTGAGTTCAATCCCCAGCAACAGGGGGAAAAGAAATTAAATTCCGACTCACACAGTCTTATGACATGGGCAAAATGTAGACAAATTCCTTTCCAGAATTAAGCATGTTTAACCCCCAAACTAGTTTCCAAAAAAGTCCTTGCTCCCAACTGGTACTTCAGCCAAGCATGGTGGCATAGTATAGCCACATGCAACTACACAGCAACTACATAGCATGACCCTGTCTCAAAAAACCAAAAATTAGGGGCTGAGAATTTAGCTTAAGTTGTAGGAGTGCTTGCCTAGCAAGCACAAGGCCCTGAGTTCATCCCCGGCACCCCCCAAAAACCCAAAAATTAGAAAGAAACTTCAAGAGGCTGGTTTTTACTGTTCACATTCCTATCAGCATTCTGGTTTTGTTTTGTTTTTTAATGGGATCTAGCCATGTAGTTCAGGCTGGCCTTGAATTTGCTATTGTAATTCAGGCTAGCCTCAAACTCATGGCAATCCTTCTCCCTCAACCGCCCAAGCGCTGGGAGTACAGACATGCGCTATATTCACCTTGCCCTGTTTTCTATGACCTTTCCTCTCTGGGACCTATGCTTGAGTTATTTTCTAAAAGTGGTAATGGATTTGCCTCTTGCTTTGTCCTCCTGTCCCTCTTCAAGGACATACCCTGACAAAGGACTAAACAATTTGGGGACCATGCCATGGCCACAGAAGGAGAACTGCACAGATAAACTGTTAGCATAAAAGAACTCCAGTTGTAGATAAATCTCTTCACTTTCTTCTTTCTCTAATTGGATTGATTTTTTTTTTTTTCTTGGTGCTGGGGATTGAACTCAGGGCCTTGTGCTTCTAGGCAAGCACTCTAGCCACTGAGCTAAGTCCCCAACCCCAATTGGATTGATTTTTAAATATCCCTCTTCTTTTCTTATCTAAACCATTGCCCGGCCCACATGGCAGAATTCAGCTCTATCTCTGGCTAAAATGAGAATTCAAATATAAAATGAGGCAACATGAGTAAGAACCAAAGAAAAGTGGACAGTTTGTTACTCATTCAGTAGCCCTTTACTGGATTCTTACTTTGTACAGATACAGGGGCTGAGGATTTAGCTCAGCAGTTAGAGTGCTCGCCTTGCAAGCACAAGGCTGTGAGTTTGAGCCCCAGCATCAAAAACAAAACAAAACAAAACAAAAAAAAACAACAAAACAAGATGTACAGATACAGTACTGAGTTCTGGGCATGTCATGTCCCTCCAGGGAAATGGAAAACTCCAGTTCAGCAGGGTGTGGCAGGGTGGGCTTCAGCGTTTAAGTATTCAGTGAGAATGATTCTCAGGGCAGCGGGAGGACCACAGCAATGTGGACCATTTATGCAGTTTAAGCAGATCCTCTACTAGATTGTTAACCTTATTCAGACTGATTTTTTTTCTTCTTTCTTTCCTTCCCTCCTCCCTCTTTTATTTCCTTTCTTCCTCACTCCCTTCCTCCCACCCTCACTCTTTCTTTCCTTCTTCTTTGTGTTTTTTTGTTTTGTTTTGTTTTGATGCTGTGGATTGAATTTAGGACCTTGAGTTTTCTAGGCAAGCACTTTACTGCTGAGCTAAATCCTCAACTCCTGTTTCTTGTTTTTTGAGACAGGATCTTGCTATCTAGTTCAGTCTGGCCTGGAACTCACTATGTAGCCCTGGCTGGCCTTGAACCCATGGTGATCATCCTGCCTCAGCCTCCTAAATGCCAGGATTATATGTATGTGCCACCATGCCTGGATTGCTTTTTCCTTTTTTGAGATAGGGTCTTTCTGTGTTGTCCAGGCTGGCCTTAAACTCCCACCACTCAGGAGGCTGAGGCAGGAGGACTCTGTGAGTTTGAGGCCAGCCTGGGCTACATAGTGAGTTCAAGCCTAGCCTGAACTACATAATGAGACCCTGTCTTAAAAGAAAGAAAGAAACAAAACAAAAAAAAAGAAACAAACAAAAAACTCCAAAAGGCAAAACAAAAGTCCAATATATGAAATGAAATAAAGCATTTTCTTTGACTGAAATGGATGTGAGAGGACCCAAATTCAATCCAGTCTTTCATTGCCTGGGGCTTTTCAGGTAATGGCTATACCACAGGGTTTCTGGAATGCTGGGGAATGCATGGCAAGAATTCAAGGGACTCATCAAAAATCCCGTCTTTTTAAAAAAATTTTTTGCGGTGCTGGGGATTGAACCCAGGGCCTTGCACATATGAGGCAAGTGCTCTACCACTAAGCTACATCCCCAGCCCTCATCTCTTTAACTAACCACTAAGTGGAACCCAGCAGTTCCTTCAACTGTGAATACAGGCAATAAACCAGTTACCAGCATTATTTATAGCTTCATTACCAATAGAAATCATGCTTCATAGTTAGAAGTGTACATGTTATTGTACAAATTACACACATATGTACACTGATATATATATATAATACATATGTATATATTCATATTGTATATTTTGAGACAGGGTCTTGCTCTGTAGCCCAGGCTGGACTCGAACTCGTGATCCTCCTGCCTCTGTCTCCAGAGTGCTGAGATTGGAAGTGCCTCTGCAATGGGTTTTAAAACATTGTTCTGGCTGAATTGGAGGTACACGTCTGTAGTCCTAGTTATTCAAAAGGCTGAGTCAGGAAAATTGCAAATGTGAGGGCAGCCTGGGAAACTCAGGGAGACCCTGTCCCAGAATAAAATTTAAAAAGGGCTGGGGCTCTGTGAATGCAGCTAGAGGCCTGCCTAAGGTGTGCGAGGCCCTGGGCTTCATTCCCTGCACCACAAAAACATTTTCCAAGACATTTCCAGGCTTTATCAGACTGCCAAAGGGATCTTCAGAAAGGTTAAGAAAGCCTGTAGAAATTCAGGATTCTGTGATAATTATCCACGTGGGAGAGAGCTCCCAAAGTCGGGTTTTTACTTTGGCCCTGTATCTTCTCAGCAATGATTTAATGGACTTGGTGATTTAAAGGCCCTTTTTGTTCTTCATACTAAGGAGATATTCTCATTGAAGAAAGAGCCTGTTGGAACCTTGTTTTAAATAATAATTCTTTACTTGAAGGGAAATGTCCCTTTTTAAAAGTTTTATTTTTTATTTTTTTGTCCTTTTTTTAAACATGTTTTTTTCCTAAGTGTTGTCTAAAACTCACTCCTGGGAAATCTTTTCTCTCTTTTGGATCCTTCTTTTTTCTTGCTTTCCCTTGATGCTTATCCAATCACTTATCACTAACTACTCATTAGTTCACAGGTCTATTTTGTGTCTCCAACTGGATTAAAAGTGTCCTTGAGAAGTTTATTCCCCAGGATGGCCAGAATAGTGTTCTACAAATAGACACTCAATACATGCTTCCTGATGAAAGGCCTTTCACAAAAATGAATTTATTTACCATAAAAGCAAGATTAAAAACCAACATGGTTAAATCACTGTATTACAAGGAAGTGAAAAAAGAGGAACTTTTGATTTTGGGTGCTATCTGTGGAAGGCACTAAGAGATTATGTTTTTAAGTAGCTTTCATTTACTACGAAGAGTTCAAAATTTTTCTTTAATAGAAAGTGATCCTTTAGATGGCCTGAAAATTCTATCACCCGCACAGAGTGGGTCAGGTTTTCTCTACTGAGTAAATTACGTGATAAAGAACACTGCTAAAGCTAGGCATGGTAGCACATGCCTGTAATCTCAGAATTCAGGAGGCAGAGCCAGGAGGATCACTGAGAGTTTGAGGCTAGCCTGGGCTACATAGTGAGTTCAAGGCCAGCCTGAACTACAAAGTGAGACCCTGTCTCAAAAAACCAAAAAAAACCTCCAAAACAAAACAAAACAAAACAAAAAAATTGCTGAATTAAAGTTTTTTAAAGTCTTTAATTCAGCTGGGCTTGGGGGTGCACACCTGTAATCAATCCCAGTACTTGGGAGGTTGAGGCAGGAAGATCACCGGAGCTCGAGGCCAGCCTGGGCTACATAGTGAGTTCAATGCCAACCTGCAGTATGTAGTGAGATCCTGTCTCAAAAAAAATAAAAAGAAAATAAAATCTTTAATTCAGAAATTTAGCCATGGCTTATATATGGACAGACAGGTTTTATAATAAAAGCTCAAGCATTGAATAGAAATGATAGCAATACAACTTTTTTTTTTTTTGGTGCTGGGGATCAAACTCTGGGCCTTTGCTCTTGTTAGGCAAGGGGTCTACCACTGACCTAAATCCCCAACCCCTATATAACTATTTTTAAAGCTATAGACTCTTCACATTCCAAAGATGCCATAGCTATGGTAGTTTAGAATTTTCCAATGTTGTATAAAAACTGCTGAAATTTTTTTTTCTTTTTTTTTGGTGCTGGGGATTGAACTCAGGGCCTTGTGCTTGCAAGGCATGCACTGTAACCACTGGATTTGCATTTTAGAAAGATCTCCCCACCCTTCTACTCTTTGGCACGCACAGGTTTCTCGTTCAGCCTTGTACCGCAGTATCCATGTAGCTCAGTGATCCGGCTCACACTGCCTCCCACTTGTCTCCACACTTCCCTCGGCAGCTGTGACAGACAATTGGCGGGGCCTACACAGCTTTCTTTCTCCAGAACAGTCCTTGCCTGACTTCTGCTGGATTCTATCATCCTTCACAACCCAGCTCAAACACCGCTTCTTCACAAGGCCTGCTCCGAGCCCAGCCCGCTCCCAAGCTATCATCCCTTCTTCAGGGTTTGTATGCATCCCTAGACTGAGGGTATTGAGGAGTCCTCATGTTTACATGCCGGCCTTTTCTGTGCCACAGTTAACTCTTTGAGACGAAAAAGGGTGCTTTGTGTTTGTTGAACTGAACTGAGTTTGATCTAATGATCTGAGTAACTGGGAAAGTGAGGGCATATTTCCAGAGTGATTCACAGCGGCAGGACGATGGGGTTTCTCCACAGCAAGCGTAAATCTTACGTTGCTTTAACCACGGGGGTTACCAGACCCTCTTGGAGTAGCACACAAAACACAGACTCTCTCCTACATAAGGTTAAATGAAGACGAAGGAGGCAGCTAGTCAACATTTGGCCTTCATAACTGAGACAAATTAATACGTGTCACTTTAACATCACACAGAACGCTTCTGGCTTAGGGTAAGACACATCTATTATGTTCCATTTTAAATCCTCTAGCGGTGGCAAAGTGGATTAAAGGATGCTTTATTCACACTGTGCACCAGAAATGAGCATCTATTAAGCTTTATCATACAAATAACAGGAGGAAAATAAGAGTCCTGGTATACCAGAAACTATTTATTTTGTAAAATAATCCCTTTGAGGAAACAGTAAAAATTATGCAAAGGGCTCCTACTGTTGATTACCTATTTAACAAAAGTAAGTGGCACAAGAAACGCAGGAAAAATTTGTGGCCTCCACTATTTATGGCAGTTGGCACTCCGTAAAGCAGCCAATGCAGCAAGCACTTAGGTGGCAGAATTGCTGAGATCCAAATAAGCCCCACTGTGACCAGAGCCCCCAAGAATTCTTCCTGTCATGGAAACAGTGAAGAATTTGTACAAATATTTAAAGTCAAGTCTTCTCTCTTACCAGCAGACAAATAATTTAAAATCGGTTTTAATGACAGCAATCTCCCAGTTAGTCATAAGAGTTGTTTTTTTTTTTTTTTAATTTTATTTTTTTTTTGGTGCTGGGGATCAAACTCAGGGCCTTGTGCTTGCAAGGCAAGCACTCTAACCACTAAGCTAAATCCCCAGCGCATGTTTTTTTAAATTTTTGTTTGTTGAGACAGGGTCTCGCTATGTAGTTCAGGCTGGCCTTGAACTCACTATATAGTCCAGGATGGCCTCGAACTCATGGCGATCCTCCTGCCTCAGCCTCCTGAGTGCTGGGATTATAGGTGTGAGCCACCACCCCAGCTCCTAGTCATAATAGTTTAACACAGGTAATACATAGCATTTAAAACTACCTCACAGGCTGATGGATGTAGCTCAGAGGCAGAACTCTTCCCTAACACACATGAGGCCATAGGTTCAATCTCCAGCACTGCAAAACAGAGATTTAAAAGAATTTAAGTGCCAATGAAGAGATGAACCAGCGTATTAGGAGTCAGAAATATGACTAGGTGGTAATTTACACAAAACAAGGTTTGCTCTTGATTTAATTTCTGATTTTTTCGTTTCTGTATTTTGCAGAGTTCTACACTAAACATGTGTTATTTTTTCAATAAACACAATTTAAAAATCAGCCGGGTGTGCTGGTGCACGCCTATGATCCCAGCATGCAGGTGGCTGAGGTAGGAGGATGGTTGCACGTTTGAGGCCAGCCTGAATTATACAGTGAGACCATCTCACAAAAACCCCAAAAGTAACAAAATTAAAACAATCATTTTAAAGAGTTAGCCAGAAGACTGTCAACCGTATTACATTTGCTTTTGGACTTTCCCATGAAAGTTATGGCTTTTTTTTTTAAGGCTCACCTTCTGGAATTCTAGTCATTTATTTCCAATACTGTAAACTTATAAATTCAAAACGCTTCACATTTCTTCATAACCCAACTGTCAATAAGCAGCAAATAAATCTGAACAATGAATGTGAATGAAATAAAACACCCAGCTCAGAGAAGGAAACTTCTGTTTGCAGGCAACGACACTACACATTAATCCCAAACTTCGTTCTACTGCCAGGACACAAGTCCCCATCTAAATCATCACCAGGTATCCCTTAAAAATAGCTGTACAATCAAGTATGAAGCATTTCTCTTTAACAGGTACAGCAGATACAAACAAAAATACGGAGGGAGTTTCTAAGTCAACTTCTTAAATAACAAATATAATCCTAATGTAGCAGTTATTCACAGTATATACTCAATATGTAATGGTATTAAAATTGTAAATCAACAATTTTTCTGTCCCCCTTACCTTTTTTTTTTTTGGTACTGGGGATCGAACTCAGGGCCTTGTGCTTGCAAGGCAAGCACTTTAACCACTGAGGTCAATCCCCAGCCCTCCCACCTTTTTTTTGAGACAAAGTCTTGCTACGTAAGGCTGGCCTCCAATTTGTGGTCTTCCTGCCTCAGTGTAAGTATGCAGTACCATTCCTGGCTTGTAAATCCACAATTTTATTTCCTTTACTTAAAATAAAAGGAAAGACTTAAATGGTTAAGCCTTTTTAAAAAGGCACATTTAAAATCTAACTATATTTCAAATTAGGAAAATGTTTAATACCAGTTTGGTAGTTCCTTGTCCCCTTCCTCCTCAAGGAAGACTATTAAAACAGCAACTACATAAATTGAAAATTCTCTACATTTCTTCATAACACAACTGTCAAGCAATCATGAGTAAAAGGGAATGTCACTTTTTCTTTGAAACCTTTGATCGATTGCTATTTTACACGCAAAAGGTTTAAATCTTTAATCTTCACATAAAATTCTTTTCCACTTACTTCATGAAGTACACTGTTTCACATCATCTTGTTTCCTGTTTGACATAACAAAGTTCTATGACTTCTAGAACAAAATACTCTGTCATTTTTCTCTGTCATTTCTACTTCTGTAAAATGGTGTCTAATTATGACAAGTTGGGAGCTGCCTTTTTTATCTGGCAATTTAGTGTGCTTTCAATAAAAAAAAAAAATAAGCCCCATCGACTCACAGGAACACATTTTAGGAGGCTTTGGGATCTATGCCCAGGAATTTTATAATTCACTCCATAGCTATCAACTTCCCAAAGGAAATATTTGAAATTCCATTAAGAGCACATTAAATAAAATGTGCCACAATAGTATACCATTAACTTCTTTTTCATTTCTGTGCAAAAATGACTATTCACTTGCACGAAAATCTGTTCCAATTTTCTGTTTTGCAAAACATACTACTAGACTGTCGTGTAAGCACAGTTGGATTAGCAGTCAGGAGCAAAGGACAAAGTGAATGCAGAGTGCTGTAAAGCACACAGTAAGAGCAAAATGGAGTATCCAACAGTTTACAAGTGTGAAAGCTAAACGGACATAAAAAGCTACAAGTATACACTTTGTGAGACCAAGTCACTATATACATTATATAATTAATAAATGACTGATCACTTCTCAGCCTCTTGGCTAAGATCAAGTGTACTAAATGACCGAGTCTTTAATTCAATTCATTCTATTTATTATATTTTGGTATCAGCCCACCTTCTCGATGGGGTGACTACACCCCTTGCTTTGCCTGAGTTTGTCCAATCTAAGCCTGTTGTCCTGGCATAATTAACAGTGCTCCCTTTCGCTTGCAATGTCCTACTTTGGACCATATATTTTAGGATCAGTCTACTGAGCACTTACTGTGTGTCAAAAACCATTATTCCAAGTGTTTTCATTTATCCATACAATTCAAATTAAGTATGACGTGGTACAACTATTATCCACATTTTTTTTTTTTGAGAGTGTCTCCCTATGTAGTTCCAACTGGCCTTGAACTTAAAACAATCCTCCTGCCTCAGCCTCCCAAGTGTTGGGATAACAAGCGTGCACCACCACACCTGGCTAGCCCCATCTTATAGGTGGAATAATTAAGGCTCTTCGGTTAAATGATTTGCCCGCGATCATTCAATTAGTGTTGAAGGCCTCCATGTGATAACCCAAGCAATCTGATGCCAGAGTACTAGTACTTAACCACCAGAATCACAGTAGCATCTCTCCTTGGAAAAGTGGATAGGAGGCGGGTATGGTGGCACAGGTCTGTAATCCCAGCACCTGGAAGGCTGAAGCAGGACTGCCTCAAACTTGAGGCCAGCCTGGGCTACACAGTTCCAGGCCAGCCTGAACTACACAGCGACATGCTGTCTCAAAAAACAGCAACAAAAAAAGTAGGTGAACACGGAATGGGAAGGGCATGATTTAAAGTTTTTGGAAAAGGATTAAAACAGATGAGTTTTCTGGAAAATGTATCTAAATAATCCTTATGTTTTCCACAACTCCATAAACTTATGATAATGAAACATCTAAGAAAATCTTTGAAATATAAAAATACTTCAATTTTTATGAGCATAATTCTTAGAAAACAAAAACTCAGACTTATTCTTCAAAAATTCTATAAAAATCCAATCAAAAATATACAAAATGCTCAAAGTATGAGTTTGTTCCATCCATTAAAAGTGGGGTTGGGGATTTACCTCAAGTGGTATAGCACTTACCTAGCAAGTGCAAGACCCTGAGTTCAATCCCCAGCACCCAAGGGAGGAAAAAAAAAAGCAATGTAAGCTGGGCGTGGTGGTAAAAGCCTGTCATCTCAGCACTCGGGAGGCTGGGGCAGGAGGATTACTGCAAATTCAAGGCCAGCCTGGGCTCCACAGTGAGTTCAAGGCCAGCCTGTGCTACATAGCAAGACCCTGTCTCATGAAATCTAAAAAAAGAAAACAGAAATATAATGCCTGTAATCCCAGCACTTGGGAGGCTAAGGCAGGAGGATGACTGCCCTGAGTTCGAGGCCAGCCTAGACTAGAATGGCAAGACTCTGCCTCAAAAAACCAAAATATAAAAAAAAAATTAAAAAAAAAAAGAAAAAGGAAAGGGGGAAAATAGAAAGAATTAAGATGTATCATGTACCAACTCTCCACCATAAATGTAATCATGTACTGCAAACATGTACTAGTAAAAATTAAAAATTTAAGACAAAAATAAAAAGAAATACAAAACCTCATTGTATGTTACAATGTATATTCAGAATGAAAAGTATATTGGACTGAAGATTAGCTTTCTTACTCAGTAGCTTGCAATGTCCTTTAACCTCTCCAAATTTCAGTTTTCTTATATGTAACAGAAAAATACAGTTAGCTGATTAAGAGCGCTAAGGAGACCAGAGAGATTTAAAGTAACCTGAAATTGATGGAAAAACTACATAAATTTAGGGTATTAATAAGCAGTCATAGATTTTCAACAACCTGTATCGTAAGTTTATGACAAATATTCCAAAGCAACAACTCTCTTAATTTTACTTCTAAATTATGTTGGGAAAAAGATCAGTATGACTATTCATACTTCAAAAAGAACACAGGACTGCTGGGTGTGCTGGCGCAGGCCTGTAATCCCAACCCTCAGGAGGCAGAGGCAGGAGGATCGCCCGGAGTTCGAAGCCAGCCTGGGTTACACAGTTTGAGGCCAGCCTAAACTACATAACGAGACCTTGTCTCAAAAAACAAAAACAAAACAAAACAAAGAACATAACACTAAAAAATAAAGACATGAATATCAAATCAGAAGTTACAAAAAAAAAAAGTTACGCTACTCAATTAACTACATACTTCACATGTCCAAAAAAACAGATGCTATGCTATGTATCAGCTAATAAGTCCTTAACTGCATGAGATTGAGTGCTATGATTACAAAGTAGAGGTGCAATGATTTTTAATAAATCTTATTAAATTTGACTGTTTTACCTCTTCACACCTATTAAGGGTAAGTGGTTTAAACAAATTATTACATCTACATAGCATTTTCCTGTTTCCAAAAAGCATTTCTGTATTTCCACCAGCATTTCTACCAACTATGGTAGACAGATATTATCACTTCCATATCACGCATTAAAAAAACTGAGGCTCAGAATAATTTGCCCAATTACATTATGAGAGGAAATGGAGTGATGACTCCCAATTCTACATGGGAAGAAAGCAATTATTTGTGATTCCAAAGAAAAGGCAAAGTCTGACTTGTTTACTGCCTATGATGAGAGAGAACATCTATAAACTCGGCTGCCTGAGAAGCAACATTCAATGAGGCTTGCCTGCACATCTCTAGTAGCTTTACTATTCATGGAAAAATGAATATTCATGTTGTTTTGCATCTCCAGCTACTATTAAATTTGCAAGCAAAAAAAAAAAAAAATTGCAAACAAAACATGACCCAAAGAGAGCAGAACAAGATTTTTAAAGAGGCAAACCTAAAGGGTATTCCAAGCCCCTCAAAGGTTTACCATTGCTGAGATTTTTTTTCTTAAAACATTTTGAAGCATTTTCTCCCAAAGCCTATTAGCTAAGAACCCATTAAGTCAGCTGTTTCAAAGGATCTATATCAGAGAAATTCAAACCTAGTAAGAGGCTTTTCATCTAATGTACTAAAAAGGCACATTAAATACATAATGCTGGTCATACTATTTTACATAATGATGGAAAATGACAGCTGATACCCAGTTTGGGACAAATGCCAACTGTTCACATTTGTCTGAAAATGTTAAAATTAATTGCTTTGACATTTAGAAAGAAAATTGGTATCAATAAATAAGAAAGTACATCAACTAAAACTGAAAAAGAGATTGATGCCTTTAATCTGCAACATTAGTTTTTCAACTTTTAGTGTTCCAAAGTGTAAGTAAACACATCTTGACAGCTTTAAATATTTTCATATATTTTATTTTTTAAACACTTATAATTTTGCAAGCTAGCAGTAAAATATTGTCCTCAATATTTTACTAATTAGCACCGTATACTTTTTAAAGCTGATGTTTTCACTGTAAATGATTATAAAATAAGATCATTTCAAATGCCAAATTAGTCTCAACATGTGATTCATTAATTAATGCATTATTTTTGGCTCTATGCACAAAGGTGTAGTTCAAAGATGAACTATATTAATGTTGTCAAAATAACAAATCAAAGTATCAGTTTAAAGCAGTCTCTAACCTCTATTATATAAAGCATAGAAGGACACTGAATCAGCTATAGAAACAAAAGATATTACATAACTGATTTATTTTTTAGAAGTCCATTATTGGAACAGTGAAATAATAAAAAACTCCATGGTGCGTGTATCAGTTACATACATGGTTTAGTATACATTAATATTCTCATGCTTTGCTTATTAGTTTGGCCTTACCAAAAAGCCACTGAAATGTCCAGGGTAATTCATAGGGACAGCTGGAAGCCTGAAATAAAATTTGCTCAGGGCAAAAAGGATCCCAAGCCATTCATACAATTCTAAATGCAAGCCTAGAAATTTAACCTGTTTTGCTAATATTCTCATCTGAAAAAAATCTTTCAAAATATGGGGAAAAATCTAATCATACTCCAATTACTTTCATATATTTAATACAACTTTTTTTAAAAGGCTGTTTTCATTTCCTGTTTTCTGGTAAAAGAATTTTTCAGAACTACGGGGTTAAATTCGGAGCTGTGACTGACTGCTTACTAGCATGGCTGTTTTGCATACCAGTAGAATTGAATCCAGTTTTGCCATTTGTGGATAACTATGACAAGATACAAAAGCATGTGTTTGCCATAAATAGCTCTGGCTAACAGCAAACCGCTCACACTGAGTAGATCAAATTCTCTATAAGGAGAACAATATGGACCAAGGCCAAATCCACTACTAATGTTTAAGACTGCTATACTAATTCCTTTTTCCAATTCAATTTGGAAAATACATTAAGGAATAGTAGCTGAAATATCCCTAAACATCAGAAATATTAACTTACTTTCATTATAACTTATTTTCATTATGACCAAATAAGCATGAAAAACTTCCTACTATTCAGAAATGTAAATGTCAATAAAAAAACTAACTTAATTAATTCAGAAAACAAACGAGATATTCAAGAGTACTTATGTCAAAGTGCAAAAAAACCTCCGATGCCTGTATTAAAATAAACATGTTTATAAAAGTACCACTCTTTATGGATGGTATTTTATATTACGTGGCTTTTAAAATATCTTCTAAACCAAAGAAATCCAAGAAATCTGGAAAATATCACACATGAATGTCGTACAAAAAAGTTCTCAAATGACCAGTGCAGACATTAATAGCTGTTTACCTAAAAGTTTGTTCCACGTAACATTTTGCAAAATTTCCAAGGAAAACAAGGCAACGTTCTGTAATATGCCACACTTTTTATTGCAACGTGGCCATTTTTGTGAGGGTGGGGAGTTTGATCTCAAAACAATGTTCCATTTAAGGCTCTTTTATACAGAAATTGCCATCATGACTGATATTCAAACTATCTTTAGTGTTGCAAGACTCACATGGTAAACATAAAACCTCTACACTTATTCAGTAGTGTACACTCAACAGAAAACAAAAAGGCATTAATACGGTAAAAGCTACTTAAGATACATGGGTAACAGGAATGAACACTGAGGTACTAGGATAAACTGATGACACAGTTAATGAAACTTAATTGGCATTCTTTTCAGAGGATTAAACCCATTACAAAAAAGTGCTTTTTAATGCATAGTGTTATATCTGTGCTGCCATGTCACAAAAATAGGCTTGCCAAGGCAGGTGAGGTGTATAAATGCTGAGCGCCTCACAAAACTGTAATCAAGTGCAACTATAAATAATACTGAAAAAAGTTTACCGTCTGACCAGTGGCTAATACTTTCAAGGCATTCAATTAGCTTATCCTCTGCAGTATTCTAAACTATTCACATTGACGATCACATTCATTGTAGTGCTTGAAGTAAGGGAGGCATATAACCAGTTGTTTTGGCTAACGCAAGGTGGGAAGGCATTCCTTGGGTTGGACATAAAAGTAACTGTGTTAAACAGTCTAATGGCAATCACTGACAAGCTGCTTAAATGAATGGTATCTCCTTCATTCATTGTGTTGGAAGGGTCCAGTGGAAAGGGAAAAAACAAAAAACAAAATCTAATACTATTTCAATGGACTGAGCTGGAAAAATGAAAGCCCCTTAAGATCCAGATGGCACTTGACTGTCATTTTATAACGGTTTTCCTTCAAGTGAAACTACTACATTGCCTCCCAATTTCTCTCCAAGTGTTGAACGATCCTTAATATCATCCAAGCCATTTACTTGCCACTCGTGTTTAATACCTAAGAAGAAAAAAAACTCATTACCTTATTATAATTAGGAAACAGTAATTTCTCTGCACAAAAGAGTCAATGTTTGTACCTGTAAATTTCTTTTTAATGGCATCTTTAGAGCTAGCGTAAATCATCTTGCTTTTTAACGGTGCACTTTCAGGAGCCCTACGGGGGAAAAAAAATTGTTGAATCTCACTTATTAGAAAAACAAAGGCAAAACTGACTATAATAATAATAATCCTTGCATTTTAAAAGTACTTTTTTCTTTTATTTTTACACACCAGAATATAAATACTAGGTCTTCTTTCTTAGACTCTTTTGTTTCGTATGTGGCATCGTACAAAGCATATCGGCAATCATTCAGAGGTAGCAACTTCACAAAAGATGTGTAGGGGTCCTCTACAGTATCACCAATGTCACCCACCAAGATCTGCTTTGCTTCCTCTACAATTATTTGTCTTTTGTCATCGCTTAAACAGAAGAGAACTGCTTTCTTTCGCTTTTTGATCTCCTCTTGTGTAGAAGATTTCCTTACTTTCATATCATTAAAAACTTTGATGACTTCATCATTCACTGTAACTCCAGATGCCTGAAAATAAAGAACAGTAATTCAGAACAAGTATTTTGTTTTTAGCCAAAATTGTTTGCCTAGAGGGGACTCACTTTAGTCTGGACATTAAAAATTTTAGGAATCCATCTAAGTAATCCAAACAGATTTGTCACATTTTAAAGTATCTGTACATGACACACCTAAGGATTCTAATTCATCCTGCCCATTCGTCCTTCTTAAAGGAGTGTGGAGAAAAAAGCAAATGGAAGGTGGATTGAAAGGGACAAATACCAGTTGTCCCATCCCCGAAATGTTTCCTATTTCACTGGGTGATGTCAGAGCTTCAGGAGCAGCAGCTAAAATACCTTCTGTATTGTGTCAACTCTGCAGGCCTTAAAAAAACATTTTGGATTTCAGTGAATGCTTCTACTATTTTTTTTCTTTAAAGTCCTCCTAGCCACTGCCGTTTCCTCATAAGGAAAGAGAATCAAGTGTAAACTCCAGCCGCCCACGGCTACAACATAATTACCCCTGCCGCTCACCGGCAGGCTCTTCAAAACTAACGGGTCGGGTGGAAAAGCTTTGGCCGCGGGGAAGCATTTTTGAAAGAGTTGTTCCACCTCCTTAATCTTCTCGTATGGGTTTTATTACAGGACAGCTAGACCCTGACCCGAAGCCTTCAAAGCACACAGCAATTTTAGAGGGCGCGTGTTACGGAAAACGAGAAAGCGAAGGGCAAACGCGGCACGCGCCGGGCATCACCTCGCCGACCCTCCCGTGCCGCCCGCCCGCCCGCCGCCCGCCGGGCCTCCCCGCCCCCAGGAATTCGAGCGCCGCAGGGCCCGGCCTGACTGCGGGAGGACTGGCCGGCCGGCCGGAGAGGGCA